>CAUYON010124134.1:0-68533 GCA_963573935.1 Arctocebus calabarensis | reverse complement strand
GCAAGAGAATCACCTAAGCCCAGGAGTTGGAGGTTGCTGTGAGCTGTGTGACGCCACAGCATTCTACCAAGAGCGAAAAAGTGAGACTCTGTCTCTACATTCAAAAAAAACAGCCAGGTAGGTGTCATGGCGGGCGCCTGTAGTCCCAGCTACTTGGGAGGTGGAGGCAGGAGACTCGCTTGAGCCCAGGAATTGGAGGTTGCTGTGAGCTGTGATGCCATAGTACTCTACCCAGGGTGACAGCTTGAGGCTCTGTCTCAAAAAAAAAAAAAAAAAAAAGGGCTATGTCAAATGCAAAGAATGATGCAAACATGAGTTTCTATTATCAATAAGATTGTGCTCCAGCTGGTGGAGGTTGGGGTGGCGCATTCTATTCATCTGGTCTCAGGACTCTGTCCACTGGGAATTGGCTGCCTGGCAAAACCCCAGGATAGCACCTGATGGAAGGGAAGATGGGGGAAGGAACCTCCCCAAAGCCCCTGTACCTAGCTTCTTGCTTGGCGCTTGGTTGACTGAAATAGTAAATGGTATTTTGGAGGAGACATGGGAAAAAATGAGTAAGAAAAATGGCACGTGAGACATTTCAGTGGTAGAAATGAAAGACAGTAGTATAAGGAAAAGCGCAGAAGTTTTAGTGCCAGAATGCCTTAGGTTCAAAGGTTCAGTCTCTTCATCTATAAGTGGGGATAATAACAGTCCCAGGCAGTTGCATGAGGATTAAACCATATCGTGTGTGGGATGGCTGGGCTTTTGTAGACACCAAGTAAATGGTAACGGCGATGATTACCATTATTAAGATGGGAGGGTGCGTTCTTCCTCAGAGGAGAGACAGTCCTTCACTGTCCAGTGAGGAAGGGTGATCTTGCTCTTCCTCCCAACCCCTCCAGGGTCTGGCTTTCTAAGTGCTTTGCCTGGTGGGAATTTTGGGAGCAACGAATGGGGAGCATAACCCCCACTCCATAGGAACCCAGAGTCCCAGACCTCTCTTCACAGCAAGAATCGTGGTTTGGGAGTCCTATCCCAGGCCACTGAACAGATCACTTGCAAAGAAATAGCCAAAAAGTTCAAGGTGGGCTGAATCGCAAAGGGGAGCCCTTTGGAAAGGGAGGTGATGGGAGATCTTGCTTCGGCGTGTCAGCCCCCAGGTGGCAGCCCTTGAACATCTCCCCAGGCTGCCTCCAAAGGCGTTAAGTCCCGGCAGAGTGTTTGCGGGGAGGGGTGTTATTAGCACTGATCCTACTGAACCCTACTATGCCAGCTTCCCTGCTTTCTCGCCCTGATTTCACTATTTCCTTCTTGTTGCCGATCTCCCTGCTACCTGGCCCACTCACCGCACTTGTCGCCACCCTTGCCCTCCCTCTCAGCCTCCACATTCAGTTGTCCATCAAATCCTATTGCTGTTTCCTTCCTTTCTTCCTTTTCCCTCTGTCCATTTCCTCCATGCCTCCACCCATCTTGTCCCACATCCCCTGCTCAGAAACGTCCACGCTCCCCATTTCCAGGAGGACTAACAGCACACTCCTTGTTTCGGCATTTTTGTGTTATCCTCTGGCCTTGTTTGGTGTATTTGGTAGGTTTGTTGGCTGGGTCCCTCAAAGTCATCCAGGCCGGTCTGTTCTGTACCCCCCAAACAAGCTTGGGTCTCTGTTCACATTTTCCTCCTTACCTGAGATGCCCTGACTCATTTCTGCCTTTCGAGACCTGCCCATCCCTAAGACCGGTTTATGTTCCTCCTCCTCCCTTCTTTCTCCCATTCCTTCTTCTCATCTGAGAAGCCTTTCCTGACCGCCCTGGCCCCGAGGGATATCCTTCCTGTATACCTCTTCAGCCTACCCTAGTGGCTGAATGGCTCTGGCCATCCCAGCGGGGTGGTGGAAATCCTTCAGACAGGTAGGTGACTCAGGATTATTTTTGCCCCTCTGGACAGGCTTCCCAACAGATGGGGCAATAGATGGCAGGGGAATCCCCTCTGACACAGGCTAACTGAGGGAAAATGCTTCCTTGCTGTACTGGAATGCCCAGTCTGCCTCTTTCCCATAACCTCTGCCCAGTCCATTCTAGACACAGGGTGCTGAAGGGGAGAAGGTCTGGGAGCTGTCACAATCCTGAGTTGTACTGATAAAGAGGAGAGCTCAGCAGCTAGCTGGAATCAGAAGGAAACTCAGGATGCTGTCCCAGTCCTCTCCTTTTGTAAATGTGAAAACTGCCTCTTGGAGACAGGTGTGATGGGAGCTGAACCAGGACTGGGACTCAGGCTAAAGGGCTCCTGACCTCCCGGGAACTATCTCTCTGCTCCCTGGAAGTTTTCCCCTGAGTGGCATCCATAGTACCCCTCGCCAGCCCAGCTAACAGCCCAGCTAACTTCTGGGTTGTCTTTTTCCTCCCAAGGGCTCTGTTGTGGGTTCTGCCTCCCCTCCGAGGCTTGTTTTTTCCAGGACAGTGACAGAGTTGCAAATCTGCAGCCCCAGGAACTGCCCATGCTCCTGGCGAGGAGGGGATCTTGCCAAACTTTCTAATTCCAGGAATAGTGGTTGAGGTGGGATGGGGTGGGGCTTAGGAGGGGAGAGGAGAGGCCCGCCAATCCTTCTTGTCTTGGAGCTGTGGAGGAAAGGGGGAAGAGAGAGGCAGGAAAGGGTGAGTCTGCATAGTGAGGAAGGTCCTGTTTCTTGTAGACAGCCTTCCAATTTCTCAATGAGCAAAGGGGGCTGTGAGGTCACAGGGTTCCCAGAGAGGGTACCTCCCAATGCTAGATGAGGGGTAGGAAGGTGGAAGAGGGAACAAGAAAGGGAACCAGGAATAGGGAACATGACAATTTGATCCTTGGCTAAACAAACACACAGCCCTGCTGAGTGATGTCGGCATTGCTGGAAAAAGTCAAGGGCCCTACTGCCATAGGTGTGTATCAGTGAGTCTTGCCCCTGCCAAATGGTGTTGGCCCCTCCACCATTTCCCATCCCCCCACCAGGTTGAGGATAAAAGAAGGTGCCATGTGACAATATTGAGTAACAAAAGGGTGACCACTGTGGAGGAAAGGAGGGGCAGTCCCAAGAGCTGGAGGGACTTGAGGGGGTAATGTGGGGCTTAATGGTAGTAGAGGGAGGCTTGGCGCCTGTGGCTCAACAGGCTAAGGCGCCAGCCACGTACGCCTGAGCTGGCGGGTTCGAATCCAGCCCGGGCCCGCCAAACAACAATGATGGCTGCAACCAAAAAATGGCCAGGCGTTGTGGTGGGTGCCTGTAGTCCCAGCTACTTGGGAGGCGGAGGCAGGAGACTCGCTTGAGCCCAGGAAATGGAAGTTGCTGTGAGCTGTGATGCCACAGCACTCTATCCAGGGTGACAGCTTGAGGTTCTGTCTCAAAAAAAAAAGTGGTAGTAGAGGGAGAGGAAATCAGAGGGTGGGAGTTGTGGGTACATGGATAATTCCTAAGTCCTAGCCAGGAAGTGAGGTCAAATCTGGGGCAGGGGACAGGAAATCCAGGGGTCCTTTGGAGCAAAGGGCAAACGAACGATGGGGGTGGGGAGCACAGGCAGGAGCAGACCTGCTCCTGGGTTTCTCCAGGATCCCCTAGAAAATGCTCCTGCACATGACAGCTGGTTAGTGCCTCTTCCCAGTCACATTGCTCACTAGGTCTGTAGACACTGTCAGGACACTGTGGGCAGAGAGGGACTTGGGCGTAGTGCCCAAGTTAACACACGCATGGGAAGGCGTGGCCTGCAAGCTATAGGCTTGTATCATTCCTACTGTTACTCCGGAAGACTCGCTTTCTTACTCTGCCCCCTAGACAGCTCACTCTGCCTTTCTTTGGCTTTCTTTTTCCCATCCACCCCTAAGGCCTCTGCCACAGCAAAATTTTCCTGGGACTGGTGAGAATACTGAAAATACTTTTAGAAGAGTGCAGAGCATCTGGGGAACAGGAAGGTGGGGAGCCTGTCTGTGGGGTTTTGTTGGGTCTGGAGGTGATCCTGTCATTGTGGCCCAGACCGACTCCCTCCCTCAGCCCCGCCAGCGTGTGCTGTGGTGGTGGTGGGGTCTTTGACGCACACGTGCCAGGCAGAGGGCAGCCCCGGCTCAGCCAACCCATCCTGGCGTCCTTATCACTGCTCCTGCCCAGCCGATCGCTGTTCTGGGAAGAGGAAAGGTCACTTGGAGGTTTCCCCTTTGCTCTAGCTGCTGGTTGCCTCCCAGTCTCATCTTGGGTGGGACCCCTGGGGGCAAGAGCAGCCTCTGAGGGTCCAGGGTGGGGGTGGGAGCTGGTGACAGAGCAAGAGGGATGGGGTCTCAGCTGGAGACCATGCCCTGTAGAGGTCTGTCCCCCTCCAGGGCATTTTAAGACACTCTCTTTTTACTGCCTCTGTGTTTCTGGGCAAATCTCCTACCCCATCGCTCCCCAGCCTGGATTCCTCAACTGTAATGTGAGCGGAGCAGAGGATGAGCTGTCTCTAAGGTGATGCTGTCTGGCTATTCAGGGACTTAGGCTAAGTAGGAGAGACATTCACTCCTAGCCACCCTAAACTTCCACTCTGATCTCCAAACTGACTCTCCCCTCCCTCTCCGCTGTCCCTGCTGGGGATAGGTGAACAGTATTGGGCTGAGGAAATATGCTCCAGCAAAATTGGACTTCGAAAAGCACTTTCCAATGGTGAAACTCTACAAGGTCATGGGAGTCCTGGAATGGACACTTGAGGTTAGACTCCTAGAAGTCTGCAAGGAGACCAGGCTACTCCAGCTTGGGAGCAGGGGCCTGGACAAGGCCAGTGAAGAGCCCAGCTGCTCTGGTGCAAGGAGTCACCATCGAAGGACAGAGAGGCAGTCGGGGAAGTCCTGAGGAGGTGGCCCTGCAGCTTGCATTGAACAAGTGGGGATTCCCTCAGCCCCCAGAGCCCAGCCAGTGTTAGGCTGGTCCTGCTTCCCTCATTGAGCTCACTGCCGACCAGAGTCCGGCTATTTAGTGCACTTCCACATGCACTCACTAAATAGCAAGTGTGTGCCAATCTCTGGAAGGTTCTAGACATGAAGAGATAAAGAAGAGTCTATCTCTGCCCCCAGGATTCCATACAAATGAGCATCAGAGCAGGTGGCCAGGCTCTGGGAAGTTCCCGGGAAGGCCATCCTGGTGGCGAAGGTGTTCCTCGTGTGCTGGCCAGGACCCCAAACAGAGGCAAAACAACCATTTCCTTTGCAGGGCTGGGGTGAGGATTGTGGGGCTCTGGGAGAGGGTTGTCTATGTGAGGGAAGGCATTCAGGGGAAAGTCCTCACTCATTCTGCCCACTTGGGGGCTTTGTCCCACCAAGGCACATGCCCTTAAAGGTGGAATCCCTTCTGGGGCTCAGAGCCTATGGGGCCAAATGCAAGTGTGGGATTGATGTTAGAAAAAACATTTTCTTGGCCTAGACTGAGAACCTTCTGGGCTGATTTAGAGGAATGGGGGACTTGCCTGAGGGCAGCTTAGGAGCCCTTGGAGCTGCAGGACCTGGGGTTCAGAGGCCTGGAGCTCGTGAAGCTGGCTCCTCACACACTGTCCTGGCCCACCCTTCTGTGTTGCAGCATTCGGCTGAGAGTCAGCCCCCTGGGTCCTGCTCCTGCCTGCCTGCCTGATGGAGCTGGTCCCTTGCTCACTCTCTCACACTTGTTGGTTTCCTCTCCTTTCACTTCTTCCGACCCTGGCGATTAATGGGGACAGCTGAGATTCCATGCAGTCTGTGCCGAGTGCCCTGAGCTGGCGGAGAAATGAATAAGAGAAGGGGGCAGTTGGGGGCCAGAAGGGTGGGAGACAGCTACATGGAGCAGGCCAATGAGCTTAGCAATGAGAACTTTTGCTTCTAAGACTTGAAAGAAAAGGGGAGAGGTGAGCGGCTTCCGAGGCTGACATGCTAAGGAAGCTCCAGTGTTCTCTGTTCCCTGGAAGGCCCTGCCGAGGAAATGGTTGTTTTGCCTCTGTTTTGGGGTCTGGCAGACCTCCTCCACCACAGCCTCTATCCTCTGTGCTCCCCTAGCCAACCTTAACCCTGCAGCCCATCTCCTTATATGGAAGTGGGGACCCTACGGGCTCCCAGAAGGGAAAAGCCAGGGGCTACTTTTAGACTCAGGGGTCAGAGTATCCTTCCCATTTGTGCTCAGGTTGGTAAACAGCCTGCCCTCATGGCAAGTTGGGTCCTGTCATCCTGCCTCTCAGTACCCTTAGTGTCCGCCCTCTGCCAGGGCTGACCCCCAGCCAGAGAGTTGGGCTGGGCTGGGTGGGGCTTACCGGTGGGTGAGCAGAGCTGGCCAGGCAGGGCTGCAGGTGCCTCTGGGGAGCGGGCAGCTGGAAGGTGTTCCTGAGGTGTGCGAAAGGGCTCTGCTCAAATAATCCAGGGAGGCGTTTATAAATAACTTTACCTCAGGGCCACGGGGTGAGCCCCGGCTTCTGATTGGCTCAGAGGGGAAGTGGTTTTGAACACTACACCATAGCTAAGCCTGAGGAGATAGGAAAAGGAGATAAGGGGGAAAAGGTCCCAAATGAACAGCCCTTTTTTTGTTTTACCTGGGGAGCAGGGTTGTTTGATGGGAGCTTGGCACTTCCTAAATCCACCCCGAAGACAATAGGTCACATTCAGCGGGGCTGCTGCCCCACAGGCTCCCCCAAGGCGGCCAGCTGAGCAGGGGGACAAGGCAGACTCTTCTCCCAGCCTGCTGTCCTGCTGCGTGTGGGGTTGGGGGTCAAGCCAAATAGCCTCTTGGACAATGAGAGCCATTGAAGCCACCTGAGGGGTGGGGTCCTGGGACTGCTTGCTTTGAAGATTGGAGATTTGGGGGTAGGGCACCAGGGACCTCTGAACACCCCTGGGGAAGGGGACAAGCTGAGTGTGGGAGGCCCCGAGAGCCCACCTTTGGGGAAGTTGGGATTGTAGTGGAGACCTGGTTCCCAGCTCTGTCCCCAACCTTAAGCGCTGTGCCTTGGTCTATCCATCAGTACAGTGGGGAAGTATTCTTGACCCTCCTAACTTCCTAGGTAGTACGCAAACTTCAAGAACATGGGGATTTGGGATCTGGTAAAGGAGCTCAAGACACTGGACTCATAACGATTGTATAAAAGGTGATCTGAAGGCCAGCAAATCTCTGATTCGCAAGCCTCTGCCCTTCCAGGAATTAATATCTGGCTGGGTCATGTTCAGGCTGCTGCCTGCCTTCTGGGCCAGAACTACCCATCCTGTACCCACTGAGTGCTGTGGAAGAACCTCCGAAACCAGTTCTCGATAAAGGGGGGAGGTGAGGTGGGGGAATTTCTTGACATGTCTTCTGGGAGGGAGAGTCCCTCCTTGAAGCCAGATGCCCTTTCTTTGGGATATCTGGGGCTATACTGTCATAGTTCTCAATTTCCCCCCCATCTCTCCCAAAGAAACCAGAAGCTTCAAATAGCCTCTTGGGCTAGAATCAGCACAAGGGGCTTTAGTAAGGCACCGCTGGAAGTTGAGGCAATAGTCTCCCTGGGAAGGTGAAATGAGCTAGCTTCAGTACATAATAGGGACTCAATAAATATTTGTTAAATGAATGAAAGAATGAATTGTCTGCAAGCCCCACCCAAGGGATAGTTTGTAGATGCTTGCTTGTGGGGACTAGGGGAACACCCAAGGTCATTTGGAGTTGTCAGGGTGTAGCCAGACAACTGGCTGAAGAAAGCCAGAAAACAAGCACACTGTGCCACTTGGCCAAGGGAAGGACATGTGTGGACCCTGCCTCGGGGAACCATTCTCCAGCCCCTGCATGGACTTAGCTGCCACGTTGCAATTTGTTCTCATGATTTCCTCTGCTTCACCATCCTAACACTAATCACAACAAATGGTAATTTTGCATTTACTTGTTAATTTTTCTCCTGAGACTATAAATTCCATGGGGAGGATAGATGGGCAGTGCCTGTCTTTGTATCCCTACCCAGTGCCTGGCACTTAGTAGGAGCTCAGTATAGATCTGTGGAATGAGTGAACAACTGGGTAATAGAAACAGAGCCAGACAGCAAGAATTTGTCCACGCACGTCCAGCATTGTCCAGTGTCATGGGTAGCCCAACCTGTCCTAAACTTTAGCTAGGAAATTCCTAGATAGCAGATGACTCATCAAGCTTTTCCTATAGCCAGGTGACAGCAGCCATCAAGATCAAACAACTAAGTTCCCTTGCTGAGACACCATGCCCACCAGGGAATCTTAAGTTGTACATCTTTGCGGGTGGAGACCGCCCTGTCCAGCTGATTGGAGCATCCCGGGCTGCTAGCTAGGTGCACTTCTTTTCTATTAAATGACCCACAGACAAACTGGGCTGCCAGTTGGTCTGGTGTGAGTTTTATTAATGTGACTTAGTTTCCCCTGAGTTTGACCTGCTTTCCACAGCAACACTTGGCTTTCACACAGGTTATTGGATTTAATTCTGATACCGACCATGTCATGTAGGCATGTTATTCTTATTTTGCGGGTGAATAAACTGATGTTGACTGAAGTGAAACGACTTGCCCCTGGTAACAAGATCTGGATGAAAAAGGTAAGAATCTAACTTGGATGTTACAGCTTCAAGTCCCCTGCCTAGTCTATTATATCATCTTAATCTTTGAGCCTGCAAAGCAAAGGATGAGACCTTAAAGAAGACCCGACCTTTCAGACTCTTGCAGCCTCTTTCTGAGGGGTAGCTACCATGGGGTCACCTGGCTGAGGCTGCCTGGGGCCTCCTCTTCATGTGCTGGAGTTGGGAACTTGTTGGCTCTCCCCCTCAAGTCTTCTACTAACACTTTTGCAGCAAAATTCTAGGAAGATAGGCCTTGCATAATAGGGGCAGGAGGGATAGATGAGTCCAGGGGTTCCTCTAAAGTCACTAAGTAAGATGGGGCCTCAGAATCTGGGGACTGATCATGGGTGGGAGGGTCCAGGAAGGAGGGAACAAGACCAGAGGTTGGGCAAGCAGAGCGCTGGGGGGAGAGCAGCCCTAATGGCTGCAAAGGGCACCTTAGAGGTATCTTGGGTAGAATTAAACTGTGGGATTGGGTTAGGGCTGGTGGAGGGAACACAAAGATATGGAGAGAACAGACAGATAGATGGCAGAAACAGAAACACAGAGAGTGGAGTAAAGGATACATTAACACCCCAAGCAGCCTAATCTTGAGTTTTGTTAAATCACTGTTTTGCACATAAAAGTGGATGAGCATCAACCCTATCCTTCTCTCCAGAGCTGTACAGGTTCTCCTCTGGAAGCAATCTATTTCACCTGCACCTCTAGGGTTAGAAGCTGCACTGGTGTGTCCATTCATTCATTCGTTTGTCCATTCATTTGAAACCCCTTATCGAGTACTGGGATCATGTCCTGGGGATGCTGAAATAAATTAAGACATAGTCCCCATCCTGAAAAGATCTCACACTATGGTGGGGAAGTCAGGGAGGTGAAGAGACTGTTATAACATGGAAACATGAGGTGACATGGAGCACAGGGCAGGGGCACCTAGTTCAGCCTTTGAGGAGAAGAAGAGGAAGGTCTGGGAAAGACTTCCCACCAGAGGAGACACAGAGGGCCTGTCACAGCTGCAGCGTGGACATTAGCTATAAGCCTGGGGTGGAGGGTAGTCCCAGGAGAAAGTAGGATGTGGGTTGCTCCTGGAAGAACTGTTTCTAGAAGGGCTTTCTAACTTGTCCCCAAGCCCTCTTTGACTTTGATCCACCCAAGTTTTTTTGCTTTAAAGCCCATCCCTGTGTTCCTCTCTGACCCAGAGCGTGGTCATTT
Organism: Arctocebus calabarensis; assembly: GCA_963573935.1. Classification (NCBI taxonomy): domain Eukaryota; kingdom Metazoa; phylum Chordata; class Mammalia; order Primates; family Lorisidae; genus Arctocebus; species Arctocebus calabarensis. The sequence continues at coordinate 58,796 of CAUYON010124134.1, read as the reverse complement.
TCCTCCACACTCACACATATATTCTCTCTCTCTCTCTCTCTCTCTCACACACACACACACACACACACACACACACACACACACACACGTATGCATGCACACATCCCAAACAGATCTTGGGGACTTACTGGGTTATGCAGATAAAGCCAAAGTATTCACAAAGTGCATTCCTGACACATCTCATCTGTAAGCTGGTTCAGCTATGGCTGTTTTTCAGAGAAGCAAACCGAGGCTAGATCTGTAAGACAGAAACAAATGCTGCCACCTCTGTTCATCCTTGGCTTCTCTCCTTGCCTGCACCTCTTACTTTCTTGCACATGGGCCCTGTGTAGCTGCCAAGGGTGTGGGCTGGATCATGTTTTGGGCAGAGCAGCCCAGTGACTTAAGCAAACACCTCAAGGCTGAAGACAAAAATGTCTTCACCACCCTGCCCTGCAGGGGCAGGATCTGAGCCTGCTCCATAGCTGCCAGCATCATGAGTACACAGGAGCTAGCGGGGCTGCTGAGGCACAGAAGGAATATGAGGCCTGACAATTAAGGTCACGAGCTCATCCTAGAAAGAGTGCCGCATAGCTCATTGCTGAATATCACTATGGTTACTTTCAAAGTCCCCCCTGGGGAAGCTGTGCACCAATGCCAGTATCTAGTCCACCTTCAAAACCATTTTGAAACTTTTTCTGGAATGGCCATCAGAGCTGTTGTCACATTACCCTTGATGTCCTCAATGTCATCAAAATGTCTTCCTTTCAATATTTCCTTTATCTTCAGGTAAAGAAAAAAGTCACTGGGGGTCAGGTCAGGTACATAGGGAGAATGTTTCCATACACTTAATGTGTTTCCTGGCTAAAGACTCCTTTAGAGGCAGTTCCGTGTGAACTGGTGCATTGCTGTGATTCAAGAGCCACGAGTTGTTGGCCCAGATTTTCCTAACTGTTCCTCCTTTGATGTTTACTTGATTTGCTATGGGTTTCTCAGTCAGTCAATAGTTTCAACACACAGTTTGATGAGTTTTTGCAATGTTTTTGAGGGAGGTCTGGGAAAGACTTCCCACAAGAGGGGGCACAGAAGGCCTGTCACAGCTGCAGCCTGGACATCTGAGCTATAAGCCTGGGGTGGAGGGTAGTCCCAGGAGAAAGTAGGATGTGGGTTACTTCTGGAAGAACTATTTCTAGAAGGGCTTTCTACCTTGTCCCCAAGCCCTCTCTAACTTCCAAACCCATTCAAGTTTTCTGCCCTCAGACAAATGTTTAATCCATTTGTGCACTGCTATTTTCTTTATGGCATTATCTCCATATATATGGGTTAACATGTTCCTGATTGAAATTCTTGTCCAGTTTAACAAAAAATTTACAGGCCAGGTGTGGTGGCTCATGCCTGTAATCCCAGCACTTTGGGAGGCCAAGGCAGGCAGATTGCTTGAGTTCAGGAGTTCCAGCCCAGCCTGAGCTAACGAGAATCCATCTCTAAAAATAGCCATGTGTTGTGGTGGGCGCTGGTAGTCCCAGCTACCAGGGAGGCTGAGGCAAGAGAATCTCTTGAGCCCAAAGAGTTTGAGGTTGCTCTGAGCTATGATACCATAGCATTCTACCAAGGGTGACAAAGTGAAACTCTGTCTCAAAAAGAAAGAAAGAAAAAAGAAACTTACAAATGTCTGTTTGTTGCTCTATTTCAAGCTCTGACACACAATAACAATTATGAATGGTACTCAGCAAGACACTGCCACAAATCAACTTGAACACAACTAGGAGACACTGATATACCAAGGTTATGAAATGTTACTGAGTTTGCCATACGGTGGCAAGTTCATGAATATAATTGTAAGACCTCGTAGCTCTTACAATCTCTTCTCAGTGGCCTAGCTGTGAGCATCTTAGTCTGGTCAGGAGACAGGGAAGCAAGGAGAGCAGAGTGATGCCAACCAGTGTTCTGTCTTTCAACTCAGGGAAACCAAGCTTTTGCTGTGCACCTGGCACTGAGCTAGGCACTGGGGGTATAAGGCTCAGTGGTAACCAGTCCTGGGAAGGTCAAGACCCTCACAGAAGCAGAAAGAGGGAGGCTTTCTAAAATACACACAATAACAGATGCATGCAGCCCAGTGGCAGAATTGTTTCTGGAAGGCTCTTCTCCCAAGCTTCTCTGCATTTTTTTTTTTTTTTTTGAGATAGAGCTTCAAGCTGTCACCCTGGATAGAGTGCTGTGGCATCACAGCTCACAGCAACGTCCAATTCCTGGGCTCAAGCGAGTCTCTTGCCTCCGCCTCCCAAGTAGCTGGGACTACAGGCGCCCACCACAACGCCCAGCCATTTTTTTGGTTGCAGCTGTCGTTGTTGTTTGGCGGGCTCAGGCTGGATTCGAACCCACCAGCTCAGGTGTACGTGGCTGGCGCCTTAGCCCATTGAGCCACAGGTGCCGAGCCTATTCTCCCAAGCTTCTCTAGCAGAGCAAAAGCATTATGGCATTACCTGCACCTGAGCCCCAAGCCCTGGCCCCTGTGCCTTTGAAAGTAACCATAATGATATTCAGCAATGAGGTATGTGGCACTCTTTCTAGGATGAGCTGGTAGGCTGGGAGGAAGCTTAGGGCAGAGGATTCTGAAGTGTGGAGGTTTGGACAGGACAGAGTGGCCCACGATCCCTATGCACCTGAGACCACAGGAAAGGAAGCATCTCAGACCATAGAATGGGGAGATGAGGAAGGGACCTTAGAGTCCATCAGGTTCACCTCCATCATTTTACAGATGAGAAATCTGATGCCCCAGAGCGGGCTATGGACATGCCCAAGGTCACTGAGAAAGACACTGGCAGAGCTGAGGAGCCAGCTCAGGTTGGTGCTTCTCCAGCCCCCAGCCCACCCCACCACCCTGGCCCTGGAGCACAAGCTAAGCTCTCACTCCACAGAGGGGCAAAAGGTCACTTGGGGACCTCCTCCTGCTCCCTGTTCTCAGTGTCACTTAGACACACCACGTGCTCCCCAGGCAGACATGTACTGGCTGTCACTGCAGAAGGACTGTTTTGCCCAGCTGGCCTCTGGCTGATGGTGGTAAGTGAAAGGTGGAGGCAGATCTGCAGTATCTGGGCCTGGAAGCCCAGGGGGCTGCAGCTCATGGGTGGACAGGCCCCGCAGCTTCTAGAAAGAGGAAAGGATTCTGCTCAGAACCAGAAATCAGTGGACCGGGTGAGGGTGTTCAAGGTGGTTCACACTGCCCTGAAAATGGGGCTGGAGGTGGGGAGGGGGTGAGTTCCAGGCTTTTAATGTTGAGTGACAAGGCCTCCTGGCTGCAATTCTGACTTTGGGCCCTTAAGCCAAGCACGTATTAACCTAGGTATATAGGCTGCTTCTAAGGGTGGGGTGTAGGGGACCTAGACCCCCAATTTAGGGAGAGCTCAGGTAGCTGGAGAAGCATGGAATTGATAATTTAGATTGCAGGGTCTCACCCTATTTCCAGGATCTGGCTTGGGCAGCATGGAAATTAGGTGAGAAGGTGATATTTTTTGACCTTGGAAAAGTTATAGGAAAATGATACCTTCCTGTGTCCCCCTTCCTATTCCACGTTCTCCAACAAAGAATCTACAACTAGAAGGTACCTGTCACCCAGCACCCAGTCTAGTCTACCTGACTCTTCCTCCCTCGGGACCCTTGCCCACACAGACCACAGTTCTCTGGGCGCTGACAGCTCTGAATCTCCCTTCTGACCAAAGGTGCTCTAGGTCTTCTAGGTTAGTTTCTGCGGTCCTTGAGGCCAGGGATTGTGTCATATGCACTTGAGAAGCATCAGGATATAGTGGCAGGAATGGAGACTGTAGACTCAAATCCTGACTCTGAGGTTTTCTGGCCATGTGACCTCTGGCAAAGTGTTAACCCCTTTGAGGTTTGTTCATCAGTGAAAGGGGGCAAGGGGCAAAAGGAAGTGCTGTCATAAAGTCTGTTTCTTTCCTTTGGGAATAAAAACATGGCCCATGAATGACCACACACAGTATGGCTATTTGCTTACCTCCATCGTCTCTCTGATAGCCCACTGCCTTCAGCTCGCAGCTACCCCCCCCCAACTGCTAGGTGACATCCTTTCTCATCCTGGACAATACATGGCCTTTGCTCCTTTGTTCCAAGGAGCTGTACAGTCATTTAGAGATGCACGCGGCCAAGTGGGAGAATTGTTTCTGGAAGGCTCTTCTCCCAAGCTTCTCTAGCAGAGCAAAAGCATCATAGCATTACCTGCACCTGAGCCCCAAGCCCTGGCCCCTCTGCCTTCTCTCCTTTTAGGTGTTGCCAAGTGAAGAGGGTGTGTAAATACATGTGAGCATGTACTGGGAACGAGCAAGAATGCTTTTCTAAAAGGAAGGGGCTTTGGGGCACATAATATGCCTTTCTTCTTGTTCCCTCCTCAGCCCACGTGCTCCCTGATGCAGCTGAATCCCTTGCTCCCCTAGATCCCTGGAGCTTTCCTGCCTAAGGAATAAACCAGGCTGGTCCCACGCTGGGCAGCCTTTGCAAGAACAGAGCCTTGCAGCTGACCCCAGTTCACATTGGAGAGGAGGGAGGGTAGAGAGTTTTTCCTCAGGGGCTGTGTTTCGGAAATTTGTTACCACTTTTCTGCAAAGTCAAATGTGCTTTTTCCTGTGCTTTTTAAAAAATTGCCTTTCGAGGTCAGGACACTTAGCATCCTTATTTCTCCCTACCCCTCTCCAGCAAACCTTCTCCAGGATCACCAAGGTCTAAGGTCAGGGATAGAGTTTCAGCCCTAGAGAAGGGGAATGTCCTCTCTGGGCAGGCGACTGGGACCAAGCCATCGCTTTAGCTTGGGACACACTCAGGTTCTTCAGCCTGCTCAGTCCTGGCCAGCCTAAACCCCATCTTCCTTGTGGGAGTAAGGCATTGTGAGCCATGCATGGGGTTCCCTGGGCAAGTTGGTGCTGTTATGCGGGTGTTAGAGGGAACCAGGGGCCAGCCCACTGGGGCCTCAACTGGAGCCAGTTCTCTTGGTCTCCCAGCACAGCAGGCAGACCCTGGGTGGGTGTGACAAAGGCTGGCTGAGTGGTGCTGGGGTCCTGAGTGCAGGGAACAGGCCACTGTGCGCGTGGTTCTTGGTCAGCTGGGGCTAGTTCCTGGCAGCCCTCCGGAGCTGGGCTCTGGCCTGGGCTGCTCACAGAGCCCCATTGTTCCCCAGGAGCCTCTTGAGCATTTAGCTTGTCTCATTCTGCTGGTACATTTGTTGGCTGTGATTCCCACTGAAGACATCTTCAGGGGGCAGGCAGGATGCCAGGCTTGCGGGCAGGACCCAGACCGTTGTACCAAGCAGGGAGCTCAGAAGCAGCAGGGTCTTGTCAGCTTGGGATGTGACTGTATGGGGCTTTCAGCCAAGGACAGGAGTAAGTTTGCCTGAGAAGTTCAGGCATCCTCACTGCTCCGGGCAAGGAGGCTGAGTGTAAGCCCTGAAACTAGTGTCCTGAGATTGGTGGTGCCTCCGACCCCTACCCCAAACAAGCTGTTTGATAAGGGGCAAGTTATCATACTAAACTTCCTGGCTCTCAGTTTCCTCATCTGCAAAACGTGGGTGATAATGTCACCTACCTCAGAGTGATGCTGGGAAGATTAAACAAGGTGATGCATGAAAAGCACTCAGCTTGGGCTCTGACACTTCCTCAACCCCAGAGGGGCCCCACCCACCAACACTGCCCTTTCTCTCATGCCCGCAGCTTGGAATGTTCTCCCTTCTCAGTTTCCCAGGTCCTTCAGCTCAGGCCACATGTCCATGAAGTCTGCAGTTTGCTGGGGTTGTACCCACACTCCCATGGCACTCTCAGGTCGTGACAGTAGCCAGACATTTGACTGCCAGGGATTTGGCTCTAAGAGGCTTCATTCCTGGAGCATGGGATTTGGGCAGCTTACTTATTTGGTTTCCTTCACAGATCAAAATATACTAAGCATATGAACATGGTGCTTACCTATTGACTGAACATGCCCATCCCCAGGGCAATTAGAAGAACCATAATTTATTGTGGTTTCAGCTATGCTCTTAAGAGGTCCAAGGGCTCCAAAGACAGGCGTTAGTTGCAGCCACTCCCCACCGGCTGGTGAGCTCATGTTATTGTGACTTACCCACATTTTGTTGGCTTGTGCCCCTTTCCTCTGACTCAGAGCCTGTACTCTCCTTGGTTGCAGTTTTCCATATTGAGGCTTGGGAGGCTCTGGGGTGTCTCGGGGTTGGTTTCTTTGCTCCAGACTTGTTCTTAATGTCTGTCTACTGACCACCAGTCATGGAAAGGGGCCCCCCCAAAGAATTCTGCCCTAAGCTCCAACCCTTGAGGGCCTGACATCACAGGGCATACTATGCCCAGCGGCCACACCATGTGTCACAGAGAAGTGTGGGAGGTGGCATCTTTATAGTCCGTGTCATGCTAATGGTTTTATGGTGCAGACGGCTGACTACCATCAGAGATCATGTTGTCGTAGGGCATATGACAGCTAAGCTGGACTCCACTTCCTGACTTTCAGATGTTGGGCACAACTGCCCCTTGCCCTTTTGTCTCCCTGCAACTGGGGTCTGGTGAGCCAACTTTTCATGCATGGTGACGATGGCCTGGCAAGTGGGAAAGGAAAAGAAGGAAGGAACCTGGGCCAGTGAATGACGTGGTAGAGTTTGAGGGTGCCACTAGCCTGGGCTATGCAATTTGAGACTATTGTTTCAAGGAGAGAAAAACTTCTCTGTTCTGTAATCCACCATATTCAGGGGTTCTTCATGTCAGGAGTTTAGTCTTTAAACACATGAGCCCTCGGGGGGGTGCCTGTAGCTCAAGGAGTAGGGTGCTTGCCCCATATACCGGGGGTGGTGGATTTAAGCCCGACCTTGGCCAAAACTGCAAAAATAAAATAAAATAAAATAAACACATGAGCCCTAAGTCTCATCAAGTCCCTGGGAAAAACAGCTTCTTCTGCTTCTGCTTGTGGTCCTGCAGCCGTCTCTCGAAGGGCTGGATGGAACTCTAGGGCTTAGCTGGGGAAGGAAGCCATAGATGCCCATTTCCTGGGCTCTCATCTGCTCTTAGGAATGTGATCACAGAGACTCTTCCTCTCCTTTAAATGAGGTCCAGAAGGTCTCCAATTTACCCTCCAGGACTCTGGACCCTGTTTAGAGTCAGCTGGGACACCTAGCCTTGTGCAGCTCTCACAGAAGAATCTTTGCAACTGACACCCCTGTGTAAGGTGAGCCTCGCTGCGGGAGGGCGCAGCCTTCCTGCTTGGTTCACCTCTGTCTCTTGCTTTGGAGTGAGAAGAGACAGTAAGCGCTGGGGGTCTTTGGATCCGGGAAAGAACCCTACGCACTGGTATCTTCTGAGTCCCTCTTATAATCTCCTTGGGAATAGTAAGCAAGTAATGGATGAAGTTGTGCTACTCATTGGGGTTAAGAAAAAGATACTACTTCAACAATTCCTGGTATTTGTAGAGCCTTGCAACTGATAGAGCACTTTTGCCTCCATGAGCTCATCTCATCATTTGCATACGTAGAAACTGAGGATCAGTTACCCACACTTAGGAAATGCCTGAGGCTGGTTAGACATCAGGCTTCCTGACTTGTAGCTTTGCGTTCTTATTTCTTCTGTACCCTGCCAGGCTGAAAAGTGATGTTTTCAGTTATGCCCAGAAAGTAGTGAACATTGAGAATGTCCTTAGAGAGGGTTGTACGGGCTCCACTTAACCCACATGTTCAGTTTCTCCTTCTGTAAATGGGAAGGACATCCCTGCTGCTCCCAGATCAAGTGGAGAGTTTGTTGTTGCTTTTACACACTCCATCCCCATTCCTATCCTTACACAAAGAAAGGGAAATTGGATTGTGGGCTTAGACTTGTCTGAGGAAGTCAGACACCAGTTCGGGGAGGACTGAGGAAGTCAGACACCAGTTCGGGGGGAGTTCGGGGAGGAAGAGGTGCTTGCAGCTGCTCCCAGACCTGCTCACCTGGAGTGAACCACACTAGGCTGTGCTCTGGGTGGGGAAGTGTCACCCGAGAGAAGTCCTCACCCCAGAGAGGCTGGGGGGATGGGAACTTGCTCTTTCACCTCCAGTGGCCCAGTCACACCAGGTGCCTGGGTGGAGTGCAGGATAAAGGGCCAGTGGGGAATAAAGATTGGTTTGACCCCAGTGCCCCTGATTTTGCTGCCCCACCAATTACACAAACACAGACCTATGCGCCTGACACGAGCACATCCACATGTCAAGAGGCATAGACCCCAGGGCTCAGGCCGCATCTGCTTCTATAGAAAAGCAGCACACAGGATTTAGGTTAGACACAGAAGAAAACTCCCACAGGGATTCTATTAGATCAAAGACTGGACAGTGTGGAATCTTCTGAAGGACGTGTGTTAGTTTTATACATGTGTCAGGGGTTGGAAAGAGAGTTAAGCTGGACTTGCCCGGAGGTAGCTGGATGAATACAGTGTGAAATCCCTAGTGGTGAAAGCCTTTAAGCCCAGGCAGAAAGAAAAGCAATAAAGGAATGAAGCAGGAGGTATATAGGAACCATACCCTTTATGTTTGTCTGTGTCTTGGAGTGGGAGAGAAAGGACGCCCTAGGCTTTGAATATAGGCGAGACGGGCTGCTTGTCTGCCAGGCAAGTGGGTATCAGGGAAACAGGACTCTTTGGCTCTTCAGAGAGGAAAATGATTGAGGGGCCATGAGATTTCTCTGTGTCCAGTGTCCCAATAATATCTATAGTCATTTTCAGGGGACAGGGTAAGGTGGAAAGCCAGGCAAGAACTTCAGAATGGCTACTGGCCAGTCTGCTCATGCAGCCAGAGTCCAGCAAAGCAAAGGAACAAGACCCCATGAGAGGCTGACAGGGTCCTAAGGAGGTAGGCTGATTCCAAGACACTTTAATTCCTTTTTCGTTTTTGTCTTCAGACAGGATCTTGCTCTATTGCCGGGACCAGAGTGCAGTTATCATAGCTCACTGAAACCTGTAATTCCTGGGCTCAAGTCATCCTCCTGCCTCAGCCTCCAAAGTAGCTGGGACTACAGGTGCCTGCCACCATGCTCAGCTAATTTCTTTACTTTTTTGTAGAGACAAGGTCTTGCTAGTGGTCAGCCTATTCTTGAACTCCCAACCTCAAGTAATTCTTCTGCCTCAGCCTCCAAAAGTGCTGGGATTACAGGCATAAGCCACTGTGACCACCCTTTAATTCTTTTAATTTCCATATTTTATTAGAAAAATTGTCAAATGTATAGAAAAGTTGCAAGACTTCTACAAAGGGCATCATATACCTACCACCTAGATTCTATCATTAACACTTTGAGGTGGTGCCCATAGCTCAGTGGGTAAGGGCTCCAGCCACATGCACCAGGACTGGTGGGTTCGAATCTAGCCCACGCCAGGTAAACAACAATGACAACTGCAACAACAAAAAAAGTATCCAGGCCTTGTGGTGGATGCCTGTGGTCCCAGCTACTTGGGAGGCAAGAGAATAGCTTAAGCCCAAGAGTTTGATGTTGCTGTGAGGTATGACACTATAGCACTCTACCCAGGGCCACAGCTTGAGACACTGTCTCAAAAAAAAAAAAAAAAGAACAACCACTTTGTATTATCACATGCCTACTCAAATAGCCATCTCTCATTGCATTTTTTGGATGCATTTCAAAGCAAGGTGCAAATGTTGGTACTCATTTAGGCTAATATTTCAGTGTTATATCATTAACAGGAGTCCAATATTTTTCACAGCTATTTTTTCTATTGAGAGAAATTTCACATAAAATGAAACTCACCAATCCTAAGTGTACCACGTGTGAGTTCTGACAAATGCCCACACCTGTGCAACTCAAACCCCTATAAAGGTACATGAGGATGACTCCAGAAAGTTTCCTCAGGCCCAGCCCCAATAAATCCCTGCCCCTCTCCCATACAACAATTATTCTGATTACGTTTTCAACCACAGATTTAGTTTTGGCTGCTCTGTAACTTCATTCATAGAAGTGAAATCATGCAATATGTACTTCCATCCAGATTTATGTCCTTCAGCATAACGACTCTTGGATTCTTCGGGAAAGAGTCTGCTTTAATATAAAGCTAGACCTTTTTCTTTTCTTAAACTACTAAAATATATGTCCTCAAATCTAATCTTCATTAAGTTCAGGGAAGCTGTGTGTACAAGGGCACGGTCAATACCTCAGTGCACTGTTTGTCCTTGACCAGCTACAGGTAACAGGGTTGGGCCGAGAGACATCCGTGAGGTGGGCAGTTTTTTCAGGCTGCTCCCCCACCCTACTCCTGTTTCTGCTGCTAACTACCCTTTGGAGCACCACCTACCTCCCTCACCACCCCCTGTGTTCTCCCTGCCCCAGGTACTTAGGGCTCTGCCTTCTTGGGCTCCTCCCCCACCTCCTGAACCAAACCAGAAGGATCTGATAACCGGCCATTTACACTAGATACCGGTTACACTGTAACTGGACTGCCGTCCGCTGAGGTGTTGCCTCTACCGAGTATTGACTTGTTTTTATCTCCGAATGGGGCCTGACAGGCTTGCAGCCCTGTGCTGTCTCGGACTTCCACGGAGGCTCTCTCGGGATAGGGAGCCACAAACATGTCCTCACAGGAGTCTGACGATGCAAGTCAGCAGTGCTTGACGGGCGCAGCATTTCCTTAAAAAGACGTCATAGATTCTTATTCACTCTCAGACACTACCTCTAGCCAAAGCGCAGAAGTCCTCAAGCCTTGAGGATATAAAAGTAAAACTTGGAGGAGGGTAGAGTGACACTCATTCCCACATCCTTCCCGGAGAGGAGGTGATAGTCACTATCTAGAGCTGACACATTAATAATAATAAATAAAGATAGAAAGAAAGAGACAGAGAGAGATTGAGATTTAAACATGTTGAAAGGCCCAAAGGCAGTGACCAGAGACCCCACATAAAAATGAGGTGAACAGGCGGGCAAGGTCATAACATTTCAGGAGGTATGTCATTAGAGAATTATATATTGCCTCAGGGCGCATATGAACAAGACAGCCACCCAACACGATGCCCAGGTTTATTTGTGATGTGAAAACATCCCTCCCCTCGCCCCACCCGGCCGAGTGCCTGCCCATGCTCTTCCCTTGGCTCCGGCTCCCTGGCCCGCAGAAGCTCTCCCTGGGTTGAGAGGCACAGCCTTTGGCAAAAGCATCATGGGCACCACCGGAAATAATAAGCGGTGTGTGAGGAACATCACTCCTAGTCCATTCAGCTGCTCCTGAAGGGAAACCCAAGCCAGTCCTTCCATCAGGGCTTTGGGGGAGAGAGAGGATGTCCCTTCTTCCCTGGGGAAAATGTCTATGAGGGACTTGCTTTTCAACCAGCTCAGGATGGAGGAGTCCAGGCTCCTTCTTGAACAGCTCTGGCCATTTCAGGAGGCCACCGTGCGCGGGCACAGGACTGCCTGCTGCCACCTCCTCCTTCTCACCCTCCCCTGCCCAGACCTGGCTCCCTGCCCCTCCCGTCCTAACCTGGTGGTCTTCCCACCCCTGCATCTTCTTCTTAATCACATTTAGGTGTATCTGAGTACTTTAAAACCACTTAGAGGATTAACAAAAATAAACAAGTCCTTTCTTAGTCCTTGACTGTAGTTGTTCATGTTCACTTTGTTTTGGGGGAACTTGGTCGTGAGTATTTTGTAAAAGCTCCTCAGCTGATTTGAACACACAGCCAAGTAAGGGGAGCCCCCGCCTGACCCTCGCCCTACCTTCTCGCCTCCCTTGCCTCCCAATTATGTGTTTTCTGTTTTCTGGCACAAATGAGGTTATTTTGATTGGTCATTGGTGATTTTTCACATCATCACTTTTTAAATCAAATACTCTCTGAAACGTGCCTCTGTCTCCTTACTGTTTCTACCCCATTCCTGAAGCCCCATTGTCTTTGTCAGCACGGTCATTGTCCCCTGGAGCTGCTCCTAATTTACTGAGGCTCTAGAAGGCAGAATAACCCTCAGAAGAGGAAGAGCACAGCTTTATGTTTTTCTACCCAAGAGCAAAATGGTCAAATTAGGGACTGGCTCGTTGTGAATCTGAGTCTCGGCTTGGAGACTGGATTCTGTCAGTCTTTAGGGGGGACTGGCAGTCACAGTGCTCCTGGTCCTGATGCCAGCAGCCAGTGCTACCAGGTAGGGTCTCTCTCAGTCCCCAAAGAGGAGGGGACTTGGGTAATCTATACCAGCCAGTGCCCCAGCCTGTCACTCGGCATGTCATCTCCTTACTGAGCCTACCTTAAGCAGTGGAACTGATTGGAACATAACCTTTCCTAACCTTCCCAGGCATCCATTATAGGGACAAAAAAAAAAAGGAAAGTGAACACACACACACACCCCCCACAGGATGGGGATGAGAAATGTCTAATCCCAAAATAAAATTCCAAGGTCCAGTGAAGGAGTGGTTATTCCAGATTGGGGCCATTGCTTTTGCTTTTCAAATTGTAGCCCCTTGCGTGCCATACGGAACAGGGAAGAAACTGTAAATGTGCCTGTTTGAATGGCACACCTGACTGACAGTTTGCTAGTTATTTCCTCTTCCTCTAGCAAAGGACAAGCAGAGGATCTTCTACAGAAAAATAACAGAAGTCTGTAAAAAACTCATTTGAGAGGTCAGTAAAAAATTTTTTTTTTCAAACGACCTTGTTCACAGACCTTCTGGCATTTTGCCTTTATCAGTCTAGCCCCGGTCTGGGCTGAGGGGTGAGATGGTGGAAAAGAGTCAAAGGGCAAAAAAGACACCCAATGGCTCGGCGCCTGTGGCTCAATGGGCTAAGGTGCCAGCCACATACACTTGAGCTGGCGGGTTCGAATCCAGCCCTGGCCCACCAAACAACAATGACGGCTGCAACCAAAAAATGGCCAGGTGTTGTGGTGGGTGCCTGTAGTCCCAGCTACTTGGGAGGCAGAGGCAGGAGACTCGCTTGAGCCCAGGAATTGGAGGTTACTGTGAGCTGTGATACCACAGCACTCTACCCAGGGTGACAGCTTGAGGCTCTGTCTCCAAAAACAAACAAACAAAAAAGACACCCAAGTTAGAACACTTTGCTGCTGCTGCTGGTGGTAACCAGCTCTCAGCCTCAGCCTAGCATGGCTTCCATCCAAAGCAAAGTGGGAGCTTTAGGTTGGGAGGCATCAGAACCCCAAAGATCTGCTTACTCGCTGGAACTCTAGCTGGAAGTCATCAGCCTGAGCTGATGGACAGTCCCCCTGCAGCTTCCCAGCAAAGGAATCACCCAATTAATGAGCACTCCAGGCTACTGCCTGGAGGCTAGTGTCAACTGCTGCTTCTCCAGGCCCAGGGACTTGTGACAGCACCTGGCCTTTTCTCTTCCAACCTAGTAGCATTCCATTTTATGCTCCTAAACATCATACTTAAATTCCATCCTATATAGAGCACTGTTTCTTTCTGCTTATGAAAGTAGATCTTGCTTACTATAAAAATGTAGATAGTAATGTGCAAATAAAAAAGCAAAAGCCTCCGTAATCTAATTTTCCTGAGCTAATTAGCTTCAGCGTTTGGGTATACACGCTCCAGATCTTTCTATAAGCATGTACAGACAGCTTCCCTATGTGCCATGCTGTTTGTTTCCCCACACCTTTGCTCATGCTGTCTACCCTGCTTCCTGGAATGCCTTTCTTGTGCTGTGCCAGCCAGGCTGACATCTGCACGGGTTTCTGAATTCAGCTCTATTTCTCCTTCTGTTGACCGTTAGCCTGGGCCGAGTATCTTTCTCTGGGCTCATTGAACCCCCTACATGGCTTTACCACAGCGCCCAGCACAAGAAATGATCAAGTCCTTGTTTTTGTGTCTGTCTCCCCCACTAGCATTTGATTAGTGGCCCCAAAGTGACAACCAGAGCCCCAGACCCTCTGGCTCTCACTTTGGCATCCTCAGGGTCTAGCACACTGCCTGGCACTTCATTGACACTCAATAGTGTTTGCTGAATGAACAAGTGAGTGAATAAGATCTGGATCATAGCAGGTATCCCAACCATGGGACTTTTCTATGCAGATGGAGGGCTACAGAGAGAGCCAGCCACTCAGGGAGAGAAGAGCTCCATCCACCAGGTCCCCAGAGCTGCCCCTGACTTCCACTTGTTATGTAACCTCAGGATGCAATGACAGTAAGAATCCATAAAGTGAGCCTCCCTCCCACCATGGCCACTCTCCCGCTCTCACTTGGGAGGCAAAAGCCCTTTTCCCTCTCAAGCCCAGTAAAACATAGATGCTCAGGTCTCTAATAAGATTGTCAGGCTGGGGTCCCCAGGGACAGAGCTCCGGGTGTACCAGCAGCAGGTGCCCTTTCACAACAGTATAATCAGAAGGCTCCCAATAACATCTGCCTTGCGGGTTAGGGGAGAAGACTCAGGGAATGTCAGTGTGCTCTGTGCATTCCATAGCGCTTCATCCTGTCCCACTCCCAGGGGAATTCAGGATAAGATCAGGGAGCTAGAAATCTGAATTTTAGCTCTGCCCCTCACCCTGAGGGGACAGTGGACTCCTGGCTGCTGTTTCCCCATCTGTACCATGGGGGAGGGGTGGGGTGGACAAGATGGCTCCTAAGGCTTCTTCCAGCTCTCATGTTCTAGTGCCCTAAAAGGTAAAATGTATCACAGACAGGCCCAGTGCACTGCCCTGTCAGTTGGCTTTGAGAACAGAGGCTTTGCCAGCAGCCAGTGTTACCAGGCAGCAGCTCTCACACTGGAAGAGGGTCCCTGCCAGTCAGGACCAGAGCACTGTGACTGGCAGGCCTTCAGATGGAGCACACCCTGGATTTCTGTGCGGGGTCACTGTGACGTTACCTGATGCCACGTCCATGTGCCCAGGAAGAGATGGATTTGGGGATGGTGTGTGGGATGTAACTCTTGTCACATCTGACTTCCTTGGTACCTGATTTTTGCTCTTGGGGAGTTTGGGGTCTAGTTGAAGAGAGAAGCCTGACTAGTGACCCTGACCTTGAGGGTGTGATGGGATAACTCTTTATTATTATTATTATTTTTTTTTATTTTTATTTTTATTAAATCATAATTATGTACATTAGTGCAATCATGGGCACAATGTGCTGGCTTCATATGCAATCTGAAATATTTTCATCAAACTGTTTAAGATAGCCTTCATGGCATTTTCTTAATCACTATATGAAGACATTTATATTCTGCATTTAGTAAGTTTCACCTGTACCCTTCTAAGATGCACCATAGGTGTGATCCTACCAATCGCCCTCCCTCTATCCATCCTCCCCCCTCCTCTCCCCTCCCTTGCCCTTTTCCCCATATTCGTGTGCTATAATTGGGTTTTAGCCTTCATGTGAAAGCTATAAATTAGCTTCATAGTAGGGCTGAGTACATTGGATACTTTTTCTTCCATTCTTGAGATACTCTGCTAAGAAGAATGTGTTCCAGCTCCATCCATGTAAACACAAAAGAGGTAAAGTCTCCATCTTTCTTTAAGGCTGCATAATATTCCATGGTCTACATGTACCACAACTTATTAATCCATTCAGGGGTTGATGGGCACTTGGGCTTCTTCCACAACTTAGCAATTATGAATTGGGCTGCAATAAACATTCTGGTACAGATATCTTTATTGTGATGTGAGTTTTGGTCTTCTGGATATATACCCAATAAAGGAATTATAGGATCGAATGGTAGGTCTATCTTTAGATCTCTAAGTATTTTCCAAACATCCTTCCAAAAGGAATATATTAGTTTGCATTCCCACCAGCAATGCGATGGGAGAACTCTTTAGGCCCTGGAGGGCTGGGGCTTGAGCTGGGCTTTGACAGATGCTCTGGATTTGGGTGTGTAGAGGGAGGGCATATGAGTGGGATAGAGAGTTGGGTGTCTGAGTATGTGTGACAGGGCCAGGCTGGCTGTGGCTGAGAAGGGGGCTTCTATTCAACAGAGTATGCATTTGATTGACCAAGCACTCCTTTCTGGAGCACCCTAGGTACCACTCAGAGGGAGAGCAGTGGTTGAGGGTACCTTTATCTGGAAATCACCTCCTGGGCGCTGAATACATGTCTCCTTCCGTTGTTTCCCTGATCTGAGCTTATGGTAGAAACACAGTGAGTATTCAGAATGTGTGTTTTGTACCTGTTACTCCAGCACGGAGCGTCTCATTGGATCCTCACTAGGAGGTGGGGATTGCTAGCCCCTCTCCACAGATGAAAAACCTGGGGCTCAGAAATGCCAGGAGCCTGCCCCAGATCACGGGCCTGGTTAGCAGCAGAGCCAGGATTTCCAGGCCAGGCCTCCTGACTCTAAGCTCTGTACACTAGGTTGTCTGGACCTCACTGGAGATCCCCTGGGGCAGGGGGTAGCAAGTTTGCACAGAGGCTGATTAAGTCCAGGGATTGGGACTGCAGGGCCTTGGTGGGAATCTCCAGTCTGGACAGGGCGAAGGAGCAGTGGGGGAGTGTTTGCTGCTCATCTTTGGGCTGGAAACGACGCCTTGGAGGGCTCAGGAGCCTTGAGCTGGGCTGTCAGGTTTGAGGCTGGAATGTCTAAGAGACAAGGAGCCTGAGACTGGAGGGACAAGCAGACAGCCTCACAGGTCATCGAGGGGCCACTTATTCATTGTCTGGCCCTCCTCCCCCTCATACAGCAATCAGACTTTATCAACAAGGCAACTGGTCTCTGCCTGCTCGGTGCCCTGGGCCAAGTGAAACCTCTGTCACTGCAGAGGCTGTGGCCAAGCCAGGCTGTGTCATTGCTTCTCTTCTCTGGGACTTTCCTAATCCTCCCTGCACTGGCTTCCTGCTGCTGTGGGCCCTGACTAGGGGGTAGTGGGAGAGGGTTTCACTTTCCTGTGGTGGCCAGATCCAAGGTCCTGCCCCCTTCCTCTTATCTGCCTCCTGCCAGACATGGGCAGCACGGCCAGGTCTCTGCCTCCTTGCCTGACCTGTTCACCTCTCTGCACCTGTCGGACCCTTTGGTCTCCTGCAAAAGCGGTCCAGGAGTAGTGCTCCCGGCCATCAGCATCCTCTGGGGAGTTTCTCAGGAATGAATTGGTGGGAAGTCATTTCAGGTCCTCGGAATCAGAATTTGGGGGGGATGGATTCTAAGAGTCTGCATTCTAATGAGTTCCCCTGGGAGTTCTTAGGAACAGTAAGAGATCATCCCACCATCCCTTACTGGGGAGGGACTGGTCTCCCAGGATGGCAGGAAGGAGTCTGGGTTGGTGGTGGTGAGATAAGACCGGTTGAATGGGCAGAGTGTTAGACACACAGGCAGGAAGGCAGGCCCCTGGCTGGCTGCCCTTGAAGCAGAAAATTGCTTTCTCACCTCCCTGCCCACCACCCCCCACCTCAGACTTCTTCACACAAGAGCTCTCTCCCTTCGGCAGAGCCAACCAGAAATGCTCGAGTTTGGGTCCAAAGAGGAAACTTGAGGAAAGGCTTGGAGATGGGCCAAGAAGAGAGCCAAGGAAGTGATGAAAGATATTTTTAGGATTACTTATTTCAGAGAAGGCTGAGGGGGCACCTTATCACCATCCCAGAACTTGGAGAGGCTTATTTATTAGACTCTTGACCAAACAATCAGAGATTAAACCCCAGTTGAAAGGCCTCAGGTGAGCTGAGTGGAAGAGACCTCTGAGGTGCTGACACCGGTCCAGGAAGAAGGCCGCGGAAGCCTCTGGCCTGGTGTTTTTTAAGGACAGTTGTTCCTCAACTGTGTTTTGGTGTCTGCTCTGCGTCTGGCACTTGCTCAGTACAGGAAAGAGAGCCACTTACAAGGGACACATAATTCCTCCCTCATGCGCTGAAGGTCAGGTGGAACGTCCCGTCTGCCTGGAAAGACTGTCCTTGTTGCTGTCAGATGCCTGGGTGGCACACATAGGCGTGGTTCTTGCCCAGACAGCCTGGTGTGGCTTGGCTCCCCAAGGGGAATTGGGGGATGGGGTGAGGATGTGCCAGGGATCCTGGGTGGGAGGGTGAGGTGGTGTGTGACAGGCTGGAATGCCCTTCTGGGCAGGGGAGATATGGATTCCCTGTGAGTGCCCTCTCCCCCGCCAACTGCCCATGACTTGTGCAGGGACATTTCTAGACTATCGGCTGCTGCCAGCTCTCAAGCATGTCACCACCTTGCCACAGCAGCCTCCTTCCAGATGACTAAAAGGCCTGTCATATAGCCAAGATGAGCAGCCCAGGCTGCCATGGGAGTTCTGACAGTTCTTCTGGGGAAGCTCCTGCCCTAGACTGGCTTGCCAGGCCTGTGAAGCACACACACGCACTCCCACGGCTGTCCGAGCCACCTTGACACTGCCCCCCATTGCAGGACATCTGGCCTCTCAGACACCACTTTTCAGCACAGGGGGCCTCAGGTCGGTTTGGTTTTATCTGGGGGAGGCTGGTGGGATCAGAGAACAATTTCTGGCCCACAGTCCATCTCTCAATAGATCGGCCATGCCATGATTTCGCTTTTTAGTGTTTCCATAGCCCATCACTGCCAAGGAAGTAAAAGGAACAGAGAAGCAGCCTCTGTCGCTGCCTTGTGGGGCGGTCTGAACTTGTCCACATGAAGCAACGAGAGGACAATTTCCAAACCACAAGGAAATGGGAGCAGGAACGTGGGCAGCAGGTCTGAGTGTAACTCCCATTTCCAATAACCTCTGCTAAGTTCCAGGACCTATCTGGATTCTCCCTCTGCAGGATGGGAGCAGGATCCCTGTGGTTCCCCAACCAACGCAAGGGTGAGGAAAGGGGCAGATGGGAAGGATGTGTTGTGTTTATTGAGCACCTGTTATGTTCTGGGAGTGGTGCTGGAGACTTTATACAGTTTTTCTCATTTAAGCTTTTTTTTTTTTTTTTTTTTGGAGAGACAGAGTCTCATTATGTCACCCTCGGTAGAGTGTGGTGGCGTCACTGCTCATAGCAATTTCAAACTCTTGGGCTTAAGCGATTCTCTTGCCTCAGCCTCCCAAGCAGCTAGGACTACAGGCCCCCACCACAATGCCTGGCTATTTTTTGTTTGTAGTTGTCATTGTCGTTTAGCAGGCCTGGGCTTGGGTTCGAACCCACCAGCCCCAGTGCATGTCTGGTGGCACCCTCACCACTGAGCTACAGCTGCCAAGCTTCATTTAAGCTTTTAGCAACTCTATGAAGTAGCACTGTTATTATTTCTATTTTACAGAGGAGGAAACTGAGGTGAGGAGAATGAGTGACTTGTCCAAGAGGTAGCTGGAATCAGACCTCAGCCTGCCTGGCCAGACTCCGTACATACAGTCATCAGGAGAAGGAAGAGCGGGGTGCTTCGCATGCCCTGGGGTTGCCTCCTGAAATCCCCAGCCCCAGAGATGCCTCCCTCACCCTCAAACCTGGAAGCAGGTCCCCCGAGTCCTCCCCCACCCAGCACCTGTTATAGATTGGCCTCTGGGTGACTGCCAGAGCAACACAACTTGCCCAAAGAACCCTTTTCTTTCTTCTCTCCCACCCAGCCAGGGCCCATAACGTCTGCTGGTGCCTGCTCTCCCGCCCTCACCTGCACAGAGCACTTTGCTTGGATCGGTTCAGCGACTCAGACAGGGACTTTCAGCCCTGTACTCTTCTCACTAGACTGAGTCATCCATGTGGAAGGCCATGAACAGTTCTCTGTGCTTCCCCTGGGGGCCTTCATGACCCAACACCCTTGAGAGAGAATTCACATCTGCTGAATTTATCTGCCCACTCATTTATTCCATTATATTTATCTGCCATGTTTAGTCATGCTGGCTGTTGTGGGCACGGTAATGGACCGCCCAGGGAACTCAGACACTAGGACATGTGAAAGATAAGGAAGTGGAAAGTGAGTGGGTAGTTAAAATATCACCTGTGAGTACTGAGGAGGGACACCTACATTTGGGAGGCGAGGATGGCTTCCTGGAGATGAGATGAAGTCTAGGCTGAGCCCAGAAGGAGTAATAAAACTGGCCCCTGAAAATTAGGCTGGGGAGTGAGAGGGAGGCACGTTCCAGGCAGAGAAAACATTATGGAGCTCTGATGGTGAAGGAAGGCAGCACACCTGTGGCTGTGTCCCTACCCTTGATCCTTCCGTCTCCCAACTACTGTGATCCCTGTCTGCCCCCAGGTTGCCCAGGTCCCCTCCAATGGGCAAACCCGGGTGCGGGCACCATTGCATCTGCTCTGCCCACTGCCTGGGCACAGAAATGCCCAGTCTGAGCGTGGATCATTTTCCTCCAGGGGTAACTGGAGAAGCAGCAGCAGGTGAGGCAGCAGGTACTGAATCAAGGGACATCCTGGCACCGGCTCTGTCCCGGAGACCTGCGGAAAGCCTTTGTCCTAGCGGCTGTAATGGGTTTCAGGAAAGAGCTTCAATATTTGCTGCAAACAGAGGCACAAAGGATGTGGAGGGCTATTGTGGGCTCTCCAAAGAGGAGCTAATCCTCCAGCAAGCAGCAGGCCAGAAGGGGTTCAAGTGCTGGGTGGGCCCCTTCGGTGTTGTCATTTATGAGCAATTGTAGGAGATAATAGCACAGAGGGAGACAATCTCTGCACAGGTGGAGGGAAGTGGTGAGAGACACTCCCCATGGGGGTGAAATGGGACAGCACCTGTTCTGAAAGCTCAGGAACACGGGCAACCCTCCCAAGTACCCCCATGCACCCAGAGCTCCATGCCTGGGGCCACAGCTCTGTCCAGGCAGCCTGGACTGCCTTGTCAGCTGTTCTTTGCCCAGCAGTCGCTTATGCCGGAGGGTGGGGCCGGGGTAGGTGTCAGCAAGGCCTCTCAGGCCTTTCTCCCCTCCTTCTCCCTCCAGCTCTCTCTCTCCTGGCCTCTTTTTGGTCCACTGCACATAGACAAGTCATTTCTTGGCTTCAGGGGGCCAAGGAAAGGGAAATTGACTATATTTGCATTCATTAGCACGAAGTGATTATATTTGCAAGAGTTGATTTTGAGCTCTTTCCTCCAAACCTGCTGCATCATCTATGAATCTGGCGTATAAACGTCCTGTCCAGTCACCAGGACCAGGGAAATCTGGAGGAGGTGGTTGGTAAAAGAGTCTCCCTGGGGTCAGTGGGCTGAAATAGAGCCGGAGGAAGAAATCAGTAATTTCAGGAGGGGAAGAGTTTAAAAAACTCCATCTTCCAGCTTTGGATTAGCACAGGGGGCTCTGTCAGGAGTTCTTCACCTCCAACAGATATCACCAGGTGTGCAAAATTGCGGGGTTGAAACAAGGAAGAAATGTGACTGATTTGTATAAACTTGCATAATTCTATGTGATTTTCAAGGGTGGGGTTATTCAATTTTCCAGAAATGTTTGAATTCCATTGTTTTCTTCCTAAACGTTCCTCTTTTTTTGGAGTTTTTGTTCCTTGGCTTCTTGTGAGTTCCTAAGGAGAGGGAAGAAGACTGAGTAGGAGCCTGGTAAGCAGGTGGGGGGAAGACAGGCATTGTAGACATCTGAGTTGGAGGAGAAGGTGGACAGTGCGGACATCTGAGGGCTCTGCCAGGTCTCAGCTGGGCCGTTTCCCACTTCCACTATCCCTTCCATGATGCCCAAGGATCCTGAGGTGTGTGATATGTTTTTGTTAAACCCTCCTTTTGCCACTGTTCTATGGGCTTTTATTTCCACTCACAAATCCATGGGAGTGGATTAGGGATGAGGCTGGATTCGCCTCCCTTTTCCCCATAGGGCAGCCAAGCGCATGTAACAGATGCTGCTTAAGACTAGCCCTTTCTCCTTAGGAGCAAAGGTCTTGATTTCTAGATGCAGAAATCAAGAAATCAAATCTGCGCCTTTTTTATTTTTATGGTAGTTTATTTGTTATGTCTTTCATCTGGACAGAGGCCTCATCTGCTTTTGCCATCCAGCACCTGTCAAAGCGCCTAGAATATAGAAGGTGCTCAAGAAATATTTGTTAAATGGGTAAGTATGGATGAGTCTGGGCTTGGTGACAGACGGTGGCTGGTCACAGCAGGTCACTCAGCTCTTGGTACCTCCATCCCTCCTCTGGGACAGGGATGATGCTCTTCTCTACCGCTGATTAAATTCAGCATTGTGTCTAAGTCTCTGTGGTATCTGACACTAGTGGGGCTCATTAAATAGTGATTATTAATATTAATAATTATACCTTCATGTTTGTTTGATCGCATGAATCTTTGAGGGTAGGAACAGAGGGTCGGAACAGGTAGGATCTGTTCCTACCCTCAAAGATTCAGTTTATTGAATGATGCCGAGACCTGCCTGCCCAACTGTGAGACAACGGCGAGTGTACTGAGTAGTTACGAAGCAAGCACCATAAGACCAAGGAGGCAACAGCAATGAATTCTACAATCTCTTCACTGGAATAGCATTTTATATACTCTGCAGGCCTCTAGGGTTCACTTAATTGCTCCCTAAACCTAAAGCAGGCAGGGCATGCCTCAGCATCTCCATTTACAAAAGGAGAACAGAGGTTCAAAGAGACAACACCACTGGACCACATCATGCTCTGTCCCCTCGCTGTGCTTTATTCTTCCACAGCATTTACCCCTCTGGACACCTTATGTGGTTACTATTAACAGAATGCAAGCTCTATGACAGTGCCTGGGCACAAGTGAGCACTCAATAGATATATGTGGAATGAATTAATGAAGGGTAGAAGAATTAATGAATGGCAGAGTTAGGCTTCCATCCTCTCAAGCAGGAGGCAGAATAGCTTTTTAAAGGACCCAGTTTTGGCCCAACAGCTTGGGTTTGAATCTTGGCCTTGCCACATATTAGCTGTGCAACTTGGACAAGTTACTTGACTGCTCTGTGGCCCCGCTCCCCATCTGCCTAATGGGAATGGTAATATAACACCTAGTTCACAAGATTATTATGAGGACTAAGTGAGTTAACATCCATAACGTGCTCAGAATAGTGCCTGGTACATGATCTGCCTCAATGCATATTTGGGAACTTAAAAAAAAACCAGACAAGGTATCTTGATGTTAAATCCAGCATTCTTTCTCTGTACCAAGCTACATAGATCTTTATAGCTTCCAAACCTCCAACTAATTCATGATTTTATTTTATCTTGACATCATCCTTGTGAAGTAAGCAGGAAATAATTACTATTTCCATCTTATAGAGGAAAAACCGAAGCCAGAAATGATGAGTCTGGCTCAAGGTCAAACACAGGCTTTAATCAAGTCTATCTGACTTAAAATACACTATTCTATCCATTATTCCACAGGTAATTCCCTCCCCCATACATAGCCTGAAATAGAACAAATAAAAAGTATCAAAGGCTGGTGGAGATTCTTAGAAGGCCTGAAAGTCCTATTTTCAGGGTTAGGAAATCCATTTCGTGTCCTCTAATCATGGGCTGTTATGAATAAGACAAATGTTGCTGAGAAATTTTAAGGTCAAAGAAAACTTCTAGAAGCAGATCAAGCCTGCAACTGTCTGGAGAGCCCCCTGCCAGTTGGCCTCTCCTCCTGATGAGCAGCTGTTTTCACCGGCAGCTGGTGGGCCCAGGATGTGCCAGGGGCCGTGGGGGCAGGAGGTCTTTTGTCCAGGTTGGAGGGTGGAAGCAGAATCTTCTTGGGGCTAAGCTTATCAGCTATCTACTTCCAGAGACTCTAAGTAGGTGTAGGAATTGCATTTTAATTCTTGTTTAAAGTGACCACAATGCAAAGCAGATGATTCCAGTTCCCTCATTCAGGCAAGTAGACGTGAAGGTAGGAATAGAATTTTGGAATTCTCTTGTTTGCTCACTCACTCATTCATCCAGCCTCATTTATTGCTTCCTTACAATGGGGGTCCCAGAGTTCCTCTTTTCACACGCAGATTTAAAATAAACACCCCTATAATTGTTCCTGGCCCAATCATGACAAATAATTAGGTATCTACTGTATTCTGGGCATGCTACATAATGTAACTAGAACCCTCCAAGGGGAGCATTATTCTCCCCTGCTGTACAGGTGAGATGACAGACTCTCTCGGAGGATAAAATGACATGCTCAAGGTCACTCACCCACGAAAAATATACTTTTCAAACCCAGGTCTACCTGAGTGCGAAGCTCAGGCTGTGGTTTAGATTTTTAAATCAGAATATTTTCTAAAATATAAAGAATAATAACAAAATGTCTGATAGACCATTTCCAATAGCATCACCTGTGTGCCCCACCCTCACCCCTACTCCAGGCTAACCACTACCTACATTTGGGTTTCACCATTCCCTTGTTTTTATCGTATGTGTTTCTGATAAACGTGTGTGTAGATACACCACTGACTTGTGCTTGGTTTTGAACTTTCTATAAATGTTATGCAGTATGTCTTTTTCCCTGGCTTGCTGTCTTCCACATGCTCCTGAGATTCACCCAATGTATGTGGCTTCAGTTTATTGACTTACACTGCTGTGAAATTGCCGTGTTTAAATATTCTACACCACATTTTATATCCTGTAGAAGGACATCTAGGTCATTTCCAGTTTTATTTTGTTTTGTCTTGTTTTACAAATAATGCTACAGAGACAAATTCTTAATCACTTCCTCTGATGCCCCCGACAGGGCTGTATATTCTCAGGGGTGGAATTGCTGGGTCACAGGCCTCTTTGTGGTGCTTTTAACTCAATACTTCTCCAAAGCAGTCTACCAGTTTACCTTGGAGCTTAGAAGCTAGAGGAGGGTCTTTCGAGGGTCCAGTGTTGAGCTTAGGAAAGGGGATTCTAAGGTGTCACCTCACAGGCAGGACTTGAGATTAACCTTGAGAAGTATCTCCCCTACGCATAGTCATTTACATGGTAATTCACAGAGTGGTACATGCACTTGATAGTTTATCTCCAGAGCAGAACCTCTAAGGTTGAAAATACTTGTGGTTATTGGCCAACATCCCAGGAGAAAACTGGCCGCCTCTCTGATACAGGAGAACCAAGAACAATTGAGGCAATCTCTCCCCATCTGGGAGACTTGGCATCTTTGCCGGAGTATGTGAACCTGGGGGATTTTTAGGCCAGCGTTCTTCTCTTGCCGCAGAGTCCAACTTTGTCAGCCTTGGGTTCAAGGCCGTGGTATGTTGACTGGCGGCCGCCTGGTTCTGGTTGGAATCCCACCCCCTCTCTGCTAGTTCTTCCTTTTGCTCTCCCTTCTTCCTTCTACCAATATTTATTTTCTTCTTCTAACATTTTGATTGGTTCATTATGACACATTCAAAGAGTTGGAAATTCGAAGTGTAAAGTTATATAAGGAAAAGACTTGTTCCCACTATGGACTCCCACTTACCTGGTCCCTTTTATGAAAGGTAATCACTTTTATTAATTTCTTATGTATCCTTCTAGAGTTTTATGTACAAGCAAAAAATGAATATCCAGTCTTATTTCAGCCTCCTAGTATAGAAAAGAGAGCACTTTATACACATGATTCTGTAGTTGCCTTTTCACATTCTTCATCTTGGATGCCAATTCCATGATTCGCAGAACATTCCATCATTTTTTAAAAAAAAATAGCTGTGTAATAGTCTATTGTATTCCTCCAATATTCCACTCACTGTGCACCAATGTCTATGCTGGGTGCTGGGGCCAAAGTGAATCAAAACAGGCCCTGTGTTCAGGGAGACTGTAGTCTAAGGGCAAACATTTGCAATAAAGAATTGCAGGTGCTATTCATTCTAAAAATACTGAGTACCAAACACTCAGCAGGCATTGCTCTGGTGTAGGGAAGATGACAGTAAATAAAACCATGAACCTCCCTGTCCCACTCCCAGCCCAGTGGAGCTAAGGAACACTGGGGGCGGTGGAGGCTCAAGGCAGTGCCTCTGACCTGGTTCTGGGCTCAGGGAAGTCTACCGGCAGGAAATGGTGTTTCAGCTGGTAACCAACAGCTAAGGAGGGATTAGGTAGAGGGCTAGAGAGGGGCCAGGGTTCCTTCCACAGAGGCTCCTGCTGGTCAGGGTGGGAAGTGAGCAGCATAGCAGGCTGGGCACTGAGAGAAGTCCCTTCCTCGGGGGCCCTGAGGGAGCTGAGGCCTGACCAGTAGGCAGTGGTGGACAGTGGGGGGCCTGGGGTCCACAAGAATTTTGTTCTCATGGATGCCACAGGGATGACCATCGTGTGGAAGGAACAAGAAAGGGGCAAGAGGGCAGGCAGGAGGCTGTGGGGAAAGCGGGACCGAGATGGGGAGAAGGGAATGGATCTGAGCCATAGGATGCAGTAGTGTTGACAGGGCTTGTTCGGATGTGAGGGGAGGGAGAGGCGGCCTCAGGCCTGTCATCTAAACAGCACACAAATATATATAGCATACACACCACATCACACAACACACACACAGCACACACAGCACACACACCCACACTCACCCACCAGCCCTCAGACACCCCCACACCACATACATGAACACACCACAGACACGTGTCAGAAACAACACGTCACACACACATGCCACACACTACACACACAAGCACGCAGGCCCCCCTATAACACATCTATACCACACCACACACATACATACCCCATATACACCAGGAGCCATTCACACACCCCCACCCCCACCACACAGGCCACACATATATCCCCCCACCCACATACACAGGCCACTGCCCTCGACATGAGCTAAACTGCCTGCCTCCCCCGGGCCCCTTCCCCAGCACCCTGCCTGGAGGAGCCTCTGGGGCTGCATGCAGCCCACTGCCGAGTGAGTCCCAGGCAGTGTGGGGGTTACTGTGGCAGGGCTTGTTCCACAGCCCCCATTGGACTTGGAACCCTAGGAATCAGGCCACACTCTGGGTGCCCGCTTGTGCCCGACTCCACTGGAAACAGCTTGAGGAGTTGCCTGTGGCTGGTGGACAGGGCAGGACACAAATGGACGGTGAAGGTTGGGG
Source organism: Arctocebus calabarensis (assembly GCA_963573935.1). NCBI lineage: Eukaryota > Metazoa > Chordata > Mammalia > Primates > Lorisidae > Arctocebus > Arctocebus calabarensis. The sequence goes on along the minus strand of CAUYON010124134.1, from coordinate 32,031 downwards.
ACCTCCGCTGAGTGGGAACGAGCAGCAGAAACAGCATTTCCCAAAGTCCTTTGGGCTGTTTGGCATCCTGCTGGCCCTGCCCAGGTTTATTTGGCGATAAGATTTGGTTTTGTTTTTTCCCAAGCCCCAAGGGTGTGTGCCAGCCGGAGCCCTGGCCTGGGTTCCCTCTGTTACTCAGCGGCAGCCTGAAGCTGCTCCTTGAGCAGGGCCATACTGGGCACGGGAGCAGCCTGGGCAGAGTGGCTTGTTCATCCTGGTCTTCTCCTTTGAGGAGATGGCAAGGAAGGGGCTCCAGAGAGTTGCCACACTCCCATTCAGCCTCCAGCAGGCTCCGCTTGGCCCGGCCTGAGGTCAGAGCCTGGGTGTTGTCTGCCTCCATCCATCCCTGTACCTGGGCGGGAACCAAGGGCCAGCCTCAGACTCAGGAGCGGGGCAGGAGTGCGGTGGGGGGTGGTTAAGAGGGAGGGCCTCGTGTGGCCCTGATTACTTCTGGGTTCAGTTCCCTTTGCCCTGGGGATGGCTCACTGCGTACTCTAGTTATGATAAGAAGGATGCTCTGTGTTCTCAGCTCTTCAAGTCCCCACACCCCATGTGGAACAGTCTGTCCTGGCTGACTCCTGACTCTAAGAAGTTGCAAAAGGTGTGGTTTTGGGCCTGGAGTTGAATCTCAATATGGCTCTGGCTCTTGCAAACACAAATTCTTTTCCTTTCAAGTTGCAGTGTTAGAGGCCCAGACATGCTGGGGCACGCTGGCCCTGGCTGAGGAGGCTATCATTCCGGAGGGCTCTGAAAACTCAACTCATTGTTGGCTCAGGACAGACTTCATGGATGTGTGGCCAAGGGTCTGTTGTTGTCATCTTGAAATTCTTTTTTTAAATTTCAGATTAATATAAGAGTACAAATAATTAGGTTGCAATGTTTGCAGTTGGTAAGTAAAGTCCCTGTTGTAGTCATATCTCACACCCAGGAGGTGTGCCACATACGCTTACATTGTGCCCATCAAGTGGGAGACCCCAACCCCCCACTCTCCCCCTACTTCTCCAACTTGAATTGAGTTTGTCTGGGCATGTGTTAGTTCGTCTACTGGCTTCATGTTAGTATTAAGTACATGTGATACTTGCTTTTCCATTCTTGTGATACTTTACTAAGGAGAATGTGTTTCATCTCCATCCAGGTTAGTACAAAAGATGCAAAGTCTCCACCTTTTGTTATGGCTGAATAATATTCCATGGTACAGTTGATTAATCAGTTAATGGGTTGGTGGGCACAATCTTGAAATTCTTAATCATTTTTTTTTTTTTTGTGAGACAGAGTCTCACTATGTCACCCTAAGTAGAGTGCTGTGGCATCACAGCTCATGGCAACCTCCAACTCTTGGGCTTAAGCGATTCTCTTGTCCCAAGTAGCTGGGACTACAGGCGCCTGCCACACCTCCAGTGTCTGTGGCTGGTGCCCTAGCCGCTGAGCTACAGGCACTGAGCCTCTTAATCATCTTTGAATAAGGGATTTTGTTTTACACTGGACCCTGCAAATCATGTACCCAGTCTTACTTCACTCTCAGTTGTCTTTCCCTCAGTATCTTTTGCATTTTGAACTGTATAGATGTGTTTTATAAATATAAAAACTAAATGCCACACAAGATAAAAACAAAAAGCTCACATTTATTTTTTTGTTGTAAGGCCCACATATCCACTGTGGGTCAGGGGTTGCTGCAAAACCACCCAGGACACATCCAGTCCAGTCCCTCACAGACAGCACCCTCTCCCTGTCATGAGGGCATGTCGCTGGCCTTTGGGAGCTCTGAAAGGAACAGAGGAAGGAGAGCTCCAGGCCTATCCTGCTCTCCGCCAGCTTAATGCTCCTGGCCAATTCATGCTCCAGAAATGAAGGGGAAGACAGGGCCTCCCAAACCCCTTGCTGACACCCCTCACTCCCCTAGCTCTAAGCATGTCTTCAGCATCAGATGACATTTGGCAGTCGCAAGCTAACATCCCACCTCTGCTTGGAACTCAGGAAAGGATTCCTCTGTGTGGATAAGTGACCTGTGCTGGGCATGGACTTAGCCACTGAAAACTCTGCAAGGACATTTCGTCCACCTCCTCCATGCCAGGCCCTATTTGTGTTGTCTGGAACCAGAAGTGGAAAGCAGATTATGGCCTTGGACTCTGCAGGGACAGAGAATCCATGAGCTTTCCAGGCACATGGTCCTAGGATTTGCCACAGATGTTGATTTCTTGCTTGAATCACGTATGTTGCAGTATTTGTGCTTCTCGCTAAGCTTAAGACATTAAAATTCCCTGCCCCACAGATCTCAAAGGGCTGAATATGCCCTGAGCCTGTGAACAAGCTTTGAGCACTTGCAGGACCAAAAATACCAAGTGTTGGCGGAGCCTCCATAGGCCTCTGGACCTGGAAGAGAAGGAGCACTGCTGCCCTCTGCTGGCCAGATAGCAGAACATCAAGGGGGCATACAGGGGCCTGGGTCCACCTTGCCTTGTCTCTGGGATAGCAGCTTTGAGTCTTCTGGTCAATAAATGTCCTTTCACTGTTCCTAGACCATGGCCTCTTGACTCAGAGCCTTGGACCTTTCTTCTCCCTCTCCAGTGTTTGTCCTCCAGGTCTCAGTTGACAGCTGCCTCCTTATTCTCTAGCCCGCAAGCCAAATGTCACCTCCTCAGGGAAGCCCTCCTGGGCTTACTTTGTTGGCAGTAGCATCTCATCCCAGACCCTGTCTCTATCCCATTACCCAATTTCACTTTTCTCATAGCACTTACATGCTTTTTGAAAATATCTGATTAAATTCTGTGTCTATTGTCTTTCTTCCTCACCAGAGATAGGCTCCAGGAGGGCAGGGTCCTGGTATGTTTTGTTTGTCACTGGACCTCAATGCCTTGTCCATCATAGATACTCAAAGATACTTGTTGAATAAGTGTATATCAACACCAGCAACTGAGATGAAACACAGCTTCTGGTCCTCAAAACCATACTTCACCCCCATCTGACAGATGAACAAACTGAGACTCAGAGATTTATATGAGTTGTCTGAACACCCAACACCCACATAAGCCTGAGCTCATTCTTCTTCCTTGCTGGATGCTCAGGCCTGATGTGCTTCTTCCGGGAGTCGAGGCAGGCCCTGCACGAGGTGTTCAAAGCCTCACTCCTTGGTCTGGTAGCTCAGGGAGGTTGAGCTGCACTATTGTCCAAAGCTGTGCTTGTGGCCATGGGGGCCTGAGGTGGGAGAGAGTGAGAATGTCTGTTTACAGGGTAATAAAATCAGACTCTAGAGACAGTGGCCTGTCTGCAGAGATGTGCATTCTGGAGCAGGCGTGTCTTTGGGGAGGATGGGTGGCAGACAAGGTGGAGCCACTGGGGAATGTGACTTCTCCAGGTCAGGATTTGGCTGTGACACTGTGGGCTTCATGCAGACCCGAGGGCCCAGCTCTACCCTCACTACATTCAGCCTGAGGCCCAGTGGCAGGGTTCAGGGCTCTGCCCACAGAGCCTGGGCCCCTGGCCGAGCCTGGGCTGGCAGCAGGGCTGGAGGGGTTTGCCATCTGCTCTCCAGTGAGGACGACCAGGCCCAGGGCAGACACTCCCTCTGGGCATCCAGAGTGGGAATCTGGAGATCAGCAGCAGCTATTCCTTGACTGGCCTGGTGAGAGCTTGATGGAGTCTATGAGGTGATTCTCTAAGATGCTTTGATACTGGGGAAGGAAAGGAGAAATCCTCATTCACGTGCTGATGCAAGAGAGCTGCCTGCCCTCTGCTTCTTAATGATCCATAGGATTGGGCTTCACCCCCTCCTTCTTGTACTGTTGGGAAACTGAGGCCCAAAGGGGGGGCACTTGTCTTCTCCATCCTCCTTCTTCTCTGCCTCCCCATTCTGACTCTTCCCAGGAGCCCAGAGCAGCACAGGACTTGTGACCTCCAACTAAGTTTTCCAACTTTCCATTCTCAGAGGGGATGGCTGAGGTGACCTTTGGGCTCAGGCAGGGATGGTAATAGCCACTGCTCTGTTCTGCTGGACCATTCCCACAAACATCCCCAAACTCCCAACCTCCTCTCCCCCTGTCTACCTCCCAACCTCCCTGACTGGGCACCTGGAAAAACTGTCAGTCCTCTGTCCCTCCTGTCCAGGGAACCCCTCCTAAAGTAGATTCAGTGTTTCTATGGAAGCTGGGCGCAGGGCTCACGCCTGTAATCCTGAGCTGCCTGAGCTCACGAGTTGGAGACCAGCCTGAACCAGCCCAAGACCCTGTCTCTAAAAATAGCTGGGCATTGTGGTGGGTGCCTATAGTCCCAGCTACTTGGGAGGCTGAGGCGAGAGAATCGCTTTAGCCCAAGAGTTTGAGGTTGCTGTGAGCTGTGACGCCACGGCACTCTACCCAGGGTGACAAAGGAAGACAGAGGGGCTTTGTGCTTCTCTGCCCACTCTTCAAACTCCCCTGTCCCAGTAAGATTCTGGAGGAAGACCCTTCTTGGGCTGACAAGCCTCTGGCTCCCAGCTAGCCTCACTCCTCGACAAGAGACCACCCCACTCGGTTCAGGGTTCAGGGTGGGGTGGGGGAGGGGTTCTTCCTCAAGAAGATGGGCTCCTTTTTAAGGGTCACATCTCTACTCCACCATGGCCTCTGCTAGATGCAGAGCTGGAGAGCAGTCATGCTCCTTCCACAGCCAGCACTTGTGCCTTAGAGAGATTGAGCCGGCCGTGTACTCCGCGGAGCCTCCTGCCTGTCCGGCAACACTGTACCCAGTGGTCTATTGTAAGTGCCCTTCTCAGGGGGTAATTCCAAGGGACAGGGGCCCTGCTCTTTCTTTCCTTTCTTTCCTTTCTTCCCTTCCCTTCCCTCCTCTCCCCTCCCCTCCCCTCCCCTTCCCCTCCCTCCCTCCCTCCCTCTCTCTCTCTCTCTCTTTCTTTCTTTCTTGAAGGATTCTCACTTTGTTGCCCTCGGGAGAGTGCTGTGGCGTCACGGCTCACAGCAACCTCCAGCTCCTAGGTTTAGGCAATTCTCCCAAGTAGCTGGCGCCCGCCACAACACCCAGCTAGGGACCCTGCCTTTTCTATGGTTTTATCTCCTTCCCAGTTCCCCAGCTGGGTGAATGTCTATCAAACCCTTAATGCCCATGTCCCCAGCCCTCAGGCGGCAGTGTTCAGTCCACCTGCTGTACTCTGACATGCTCCCCCAAGATACATGAGATCCCCTGATACCCCATCACCCTCTGCACCCCAAGATGAGCAGTAATTCACCCTGACAGAGCATGGGGCGCTGGCCCTGGAATCCAGTGCTTCTTCATGGATTGTTTCTTGGACAGCCCTCTTCTTACCTTTCCCTGGTAGGGGACTTGAGGCCAGCAGAGCACCTAGATGATGGACTTCAACTATCCTTCAGCAAATTTTTTTAATTACTAGAATTTTGTTTGATATATATATGTACATATATATATATATATATATTTTTTTTTTTTTTTTTTGAGAGAGAGAGAGTCTTACTCTGTCACCTTGGATAGAATGCCAATCATGGTGTCACAGCTCACAGCAACCTCCAACTCTTGGACACAAGCAATCCTCTTCCCTCAGCCTCCCAAGCAGCTGGGACTACAGGTGCCTGCCACAATGCCCGGCTAGTTTTTCTCTTTTTAGTAGAGATGGGGACTCACTGTTGCTCAGGCTAGTCTTGAACTCCTGAGCTCAAGAAATTGGCCTGTGGCTGGGTGCGGTGACTCATGCCTGTCATTCTAGGATTCTGAGAGGCCAAGGCAGGTGGATAGCCTAAGCTCAGGAGTTTGAGACTAGCCTGAGCAAAAGCGAGACCCCCATCTCTACTAAAAAGAGAAAAACTGAGGCAGGAGGATCACTTGAGCCCAAGAGTTGAAGGTTGCTGTGAGTTATGATGCCATAGTACTCTACCCAGGGTGACAGCTTGAGATTCTATCTCAAAAAAAAAAAAAAAAAAGAAACGAAAAGAAAGAAAGAAAGAAATTGGCTTGCATCTGCCTTTCGGAGTGCTAACATTACAGGCATGAGCCATTGCACACTGCCTATTTTTTTTTAATACCCCAAATAATTAAAGAAGAGACACCCACCTGCTCCAGGAAATCGGGTTGGTGAGATTTGGTGCTGGGGCTTGGGACCAGTCTGTGTTCTGCAAATGAGCCCCTTCATTTGTCCTCTGTGGAAGCTCAAAGGCTGTCCTCACACCTCAGCTCCTTCTCCTCTCTTTATTGGGGAGAATCCTAGCCCCCTATTTATAGACCTGCCCCAGACCTCACCTTGAAGTGCCTGATGGGAGAAAATGGCCCAGAGAGGCATCTCGCCCTGAGCGTGGCCTGGCCTGGTGTGCAGGCTCTGGCGCACACAGCTCTGGGCCTTGTCCAGCTCTCCACTTGGCCCCTTCTGCTCTGGGCAGGGTCCTCTCCCTGCACGGAGCTAATTTTAGTTACAATCGGACCCTTCTGGACCTCTCAGTGAGGGAACAGGAGGAGCAGAGCATGACTGTTTAGCCCTCTTTTTCACTGTTCCTTCTCTCAAGTGAGGTGGGGTTTTGAAAGGATTCATTTATTATTCGGTACTTTCTGGGTCTTCTGGCACATCAAGCAAGCCAAGGAGGCCTTGACTGAGATCGAGCATTTTCCTAATTGAGTCTTTTGGACCCAGGCTGCAGGGCCTGTTTAGTCATCCCCCCGAGTGTGCCCTGACCTCAGGTACATGCTAAGTTCAGCCAGGAGCCCAAACCCTGTGCCCCTCACAAAGAGAGATCCATGCCCTTGCTCACAGATGCCAGCCTTTGGGAAGGAGATCAGGGTGCACAGAGCAGTCACGGCCTTTCTGACCAACTTTGCATTTTAGGAACCTGAGGTAGGTGTGAGAAATTTTGTCACTCACTGCATGGGCTGAGGTTTCCATGCCAGGGTCATACTCCCCAGGTCCAAGTTAACCCTGAGCTGTCCATTTACATTATGACATCATTTTCACTTGAAAATGGCATCACCTTGCTCTGCAGACTTCCTGCAGACCTTATAGGCCATGATTAGGTGTCCTGGGTAATTCTTTTCTCCAGGCCCCAGTCCTCTTGGCAACATGTACATCTGACCGTGAAGTAACCCAGAGCTATTCTGATGAGTGCATTTCGGGGAGGGGTGTGTGATTATGGGAGTCCCCCTAGCCTGGTCACCTCAGTGGCCCTGCCTTTAGGTTTTGCATCCTGAGGACCTAAAGGTGCTGTGATGTCATCGAGCTGCTAGCCAGATTGCTTCCCTCTCAAATGTGGCAATTTTGTCCTTCTCCAGTTCACCCAAAAGGAGCTGAACCTCCTTGCCACTGGAGCTGGGCCTGACATGCCCCACAGGGATGGTATTGATAACTTCCCAGGTCCAAAATCTCACCAACCCAATACCCCAGAGCAGGTGGGTGCCTCTGCTTTAATTATTGGAGTATTCTTAGTCATATTTTGAAAGAACTAAGTACCCTAATCATTGAACGTGGCCAAACTGGTACAATAAAGTAATCTGCCCACCTTCCTTTCTTTCAGAATGTTGATTGAGCACCTACTCTGGCTTCTCTGTGGGTGACCCACCAGTTGCTATTTCTAGTCCAGAGCTCCCCGGAGAACTTGGACATTTCCACCTGGTGTCTCAAGGAAACTTGAATGCCATGTGCCCAAATGGACTTCATCATCCCCAGCTCTCGTGAAGTCCCCACTTGCTCCTCTTTCCCTGTCTTGGTCCATGGCATCACTAATTCATTGCCCCTTCATTTGCCAAGCTAAATGGTTACTAGAAACCTAGACTGCTCCTGTTTTCTCTTCTCTTGCATTTGACCATCAGCCATCCTTTCTACCACAAAGTCTATTTAATCCACCCCCTTCTTGCCAGTTCTGTCCTCTCCATGCCTGGACTATTGCAGTAGCCACTTACACCCACTGAGCCCATCCTCTCTGCAGCATGAAGCTCTCCTGCTGAAAAATCTTATACATAGCCCCCATTTTATATACACATATTTATGTATTTATTTATTTATTTTTGAGACAGAGTCTCACTCTGTTGCTCTGGGCAGAGTGCCATGGCATCATCATAGCTCACAGCAATATCAAACTCTAGGGCTTGAACCATCCTCTTACCTCAGCCTTCCAAGTAGCTGAGACTACAGGTGTGTGCCACTATCCCTGGCTAGTTTTTCTGTTTTTAGTAGAGATGGGGTTTTCCTCTTGCTCAGGCGGGTCTCGAACTCCTAAGCTCAAGCATTGGCCTGCCTCAGCCTCCCAGAGAGCTAGGATTACACTGTGAGCCACTGCACCTGGCCTCGTAGCCCCTATTTTAAAACAACCACCTTTTATTTAATGCCTTCTCTGTGCTATGAGATTATTTTATTTAACCCCTAGGACAGGCCAATGGGGAGGATATTATTATTCATAGTTTAAAGATAGGGAAGATATGTGTTAAGGAGGCTGCACAACTTGCTCAAGGACACACAGTGAGACAGAGCCAAGATTTAAGGCCAGTTCTTTCTGATTTCAGAGCCCCAGCTCTTTCTACCCCCATCAAGGACTCTCTCCTGCCTCTACTAGCTCCTCCCATCTTCCTCTCAAAACACTCTGGGCTGGAGTGAGGACACAATCCAGCACACAATCTCTGTCGGGAGGAGAAAAAGGTCCTGGAAGAAAATGTCTTTTGAAAACTCTTCTTTGACTTTGTATTTGCAAACTTCTATTCTACCTTAAAAATCCCTGTGAATTTTACATTCTATATCCTAGAAAGTATGTATGTTTGTTTTAATGTGAAAATGTTTTTCCTCCAAATCTCTGAGTAATAAAGACATTGCAGAGCAAAGATGTGCCCTGGTGGACTTCAAGGTCACAGGTGGTCCCGAGTGCCATGGCTGGCCTGGCCTCACCATCTGGGAAGCATGGACCTATGGCACGATGTCTGAACTCCTGGCTCACAAGGTCTTTGTGATCTAGTGCCATTGACCTTGCTGGCTTCATCACTCCCTGTGTCCCCATCCCCCCACATCCCTCCAGGCTACATTTCTTTCTTTTGTAAATGAGACCCCTTGTAGGATTCTCCCCTGAGCCCAGGGAAGCATGCCTGGGCCTCTGGCCTTGCCTTTCTCTCTGCCCTTTCCCCCACGCTCTCGCCTCTGGCCGCTGTCTCCACCTGCACACTACAAATTCCTTCAAAGCCCAGTTCACAGGCCACTTCTCTGGGTAGGTCCCCTTACCTACCCTTGTTCCAGCCCCCTCTGAGTCCTCTCCTTACCGCTGTCATCCCCCCTGCCCTGCTCACCTCCCTCCTTGGCTGTCTGTTTGTGAATGTCTTACTCCGCAGCCTTTGACTGCACTGATGTCTGTATCTCCAGCCCTAGCCAGACAACTCAAGAGATACTTATGCAATCAAATTATTTCCATTTCATAGATGAGGAAAAAAGCTCAGAAAAGTAATATGTCTTGCCAAGGGGTCCACTCAAAAGAACTAGGACAAGATTCAAATTCAGGTCAGTCTGATGGCAGATAACACATCTGTGACTTCCATACTTCTGATCAGTAAATTTCCACTATAAATGTGGGAGACTGACAGGGGATTGCCAACCTGTTCTTTTGCAGAGAAAGGATGTTAAAAAAAACAAACCAACAAACCAAAACAACCCTTCCCACAAGCAGACATGCTACAGTTTACTAACAGCACTATGTCATGAAAGTGACACCATAGGAAGGACAAACTTTCAAGAATACAGGGTCCACCTTCCTCAGAAAGGTCAGATCCTATCCATCCCCAGACCCTGGCTGTGGGCTGATGGAAGCCTGCTGGGACTAAACATTTGGCAGTCACTGCACTGTGTTTGTGGAGGGTTATTTATCACAGAGCACCACACAAGGTCAAACAGCACTGCACAGCATTCCAGAGGACAGCTGTATGGGAAGAACAGGGCCACTATACTGAGTGTAATAAGCACTAAGAGAGGGTGGCCCTGCTGCTCTCTTTAGCTGGAGATAGTGAGGGCTGGAAGCTGGCGGGGAGGCTTAAGAAGAGCTCACGGAGGGTGCAGGGACCCTACGATTGAGCTCCGAGTATAAGGGTGTCTAGCTGGGATATTCTCCCTGGGAAGGTTCTGCCTTCCTCTCTGGGACAACCCGGGGCTAGGCTCTGGAGCAATTCTCTCCAGGGCAGCTGGCAATGCAGGGCCAGGCAGGCTGGTCACCCATGATGACTGCAGTTGCTTCCACATACTGGAAATCTCCAATCTTCATTTGCTCATTCAAAATAATTGTCCTGATTACTTTCTCCCTCTTCTAAAAGGCCACCTTGATTAAATGTAGCAGAATGGTGAAGAAAGCCCCTCCCCATGCTAATCTCTCATGGACCCTCTTCCAAGCTTTGAACGTCACCTCACACTGGCGGTAGAACTCTCCTACTGCTTCCAGGCAGCCTTCCATGATCTTGTCTTTCTCTCTCCCATCTTCCCTCCCCCTTGCCCCCATGCTATCTGAGTACCTCTGGGCCCATCACCACTCTTGCCCCAGCACACGATACTGCTTTGCAACCTCCGGGTGCCTGTCTGCCTTCCTCATGACACAAAGGGGCCTGCACACACTCAGCAAGTGCTTGTGGAACAACCCTACACCAGTGATCTGTGTCTATTTTTTTTTTGAGACAAGGTCTCCCTCTATGGGCCAGGCAGCAGTACAGAGGTGCAGTCACAGCTCAAACTCCTGGGCTCAAATGATTCTCCTGCCTCAACCTCCCAAGTATCTGGGACTACAGGTGCACAACTACCATTCCCAGTTAATTCTTTAATTTTTTGTAGAGATAGAATCTCACTATGTTGTTCAGGATAGTCTTAAACTCCTGACCTCAAGTGATCCTCCTGCCTTGGCCTCCTATACTGCTAGGATCACAGGTCTGAGCCACCACACCCAGCCCTGTTCATCTTTCTGACTAGGAGATGTCAGCAACCCTGCAGGTCTGATAGTTCCCCTGACAAATGAGTGGCACTGTGGGGCCTTCTTGCCAGAGAGGATTAGACCAGATCATCACTTTTCAAACCCTTACTAAATTAGAATCTTCAGGGGTGAGGTATAGGACTGGAATTTGTAGATACTCCACAAAAAATTCTGATAGCCAGGTTGAGGGACCACTGACTGCATTGTCTAAGGTGGGAGACCCCGGCATTCTGAGGTTCTGGAACTGGAGCCTATTTAGCAAAACTAATTAACTAGGACAATGAGCAACTCTGTCCACCCACGACCCTTGCCATACTTAAGATATTCTTCTCTGGAAGCTCCTGAGTTCCCTCACCCAGGGGGCAGTCTTTGCTAGTGCTTCTACCATACTACTCACCCTCAACAGAGCCCGACTGGCCAGCATCTCAAAGGCTTGCACCACATTGATGTTATTCTTGGCACTGACTTCAAAGTACGGAATATCCTTCTCTTTGCACCAGCCTTGGGCTACCTCTTGGGGCACCTGAATGAAGGGAAGAAATGATCACCGTTGTTGTGTCATCATCACTGCTAACACCACCACGGTCACATCACCACCATTGCCACCATCATCACACCCACGTCATAACCATCATTGCCTTAGCACTGTAACCACTGCCGTCACCATGCCTGTTTATTGAGCACCTTTTACATGTCTATAACTTTATGTGTTCTATCTCTTAAATCCTCAACATAACCTGTGAGGTGGGTACTATTAGCTCGGTTTCACAGAAAAAGAAACTGTAGGCCTGTAGGAAAAATAATTGCTTAGAATATACAGGGCTGAGCAGGATTTGAACACAGGCCTGGTGGAGGTAGAGCCCCCTGCACTGTACTGCCTTCCTAAGGTCTAACCTAATAGCTGCTTCCTGCCATTGGCTCCTTTTTCAGTCTGTTTGAAGGGAGATGTCCATAGCAGACCCTAGCCAGGAAGGCCAGGAAGGGAGGACTTCTTTCCTGAGCCAGCTAGACAGGCCCACACTTAGGAGGCCTATTTCTGAGCAGAGATTTGGGTTCCTGCTGATGCTTTTTTCCCTGGGTAGAGTCTTGGGAGTTAATATGCTCATACCATGGGCTAGATACTGTGCTAGACACTTTATCTTACATGACCTCATCTCATCCTTCAACAACCCTGAGAGATGGGTGTTATTAGCTGCACTTTCTAGAGCCTGAGGCTCAGAGAGGTTTTGTGACTTGCCCCAGATCCCAGAGCTGGGAGAAGCAGAGCTTGGGTGCCGCCCCAGCTCAGCACCGGCCCTCAACCCAGTTCTGTGTCTGAGCTGCCCTCTGCAGGGCACTGCGAAATAATCATGCTCCCAGCTTCTGTTTCACCTCCTAGAGTGCAGTTTCCTTAAGTTCAGGGTCAGCTTTTCAGCTCTCCGCCTGACACACATGAGCCAGGCAGCGCAGGCTGAATAAATACATCTCTACCCAAGTGCCAATGGCTGATCACAGTTTGGCGATGCTGGATTAAAAATGCTATGGGAGCTCTCTGAATTACTTCCAACGTTGATTCACACCACTGAGTTTGATATCCGGTTATTCTAAGGGGGAGGGGCGGGATGACAACATATTGAGCATTTGCTGTGCCATTATTTCAATGTATTCTTCCTCTCATGGAGAAAGGACCATTCTGCCCTCTCCCAGAACACAGTGCAGGCAGGGAGAGATCAGACACTGCCCTGCTCAAATTACCTCTGTGGCTTCTGCAGGTTCTGGGCACATCTATCTTATTGGGATAAAAAAATATCATTGCTGTCCTCTGTCTCTTTTGTCCCTGCGTCCTTAGCCTCAGAAGTGACAGGAGGGCCCAGTGGCTCATGGCATTCTTTCACAATGCCTCTTTTGTCCTGCCTCAACTCTGGTATTGTGAAGTTTGCAACCCGAAACTGGAAGGTGTAGACTGGGGTCAGCCAAGCAGCCTGAATTTGGGGTGTCCAGGATATGCTGAACTTGAGCACAGTAGAGAGAATTTGCAGGCACTACTCTTGGCCTTTGAACTCTGAGATCCTCCTGTTTCGGGGAGGAGTGATCCTGGAATTGGCCAAGAGTACTCCCTCCTGTAGGGCACAGACGCCCCAGACAAGGCGAATAACCATGAAGCCTCAAATCCTGAACTATTTGGAGGAAAAACAAAGGAGAGTTGTGCCACTGATTTTTATTGGCTTTACTAGTAACATGCAAATAAATAACCATTAGAAATTAACATTGTATGCCTTGATAGCATCATAGGAACACCAAGGATTTTGTATCTTTTTAAATACCTGAGGGCAAGGCCTGGACTTAAACTTCTTACAGGTCCTTTCCAAGGTCACCCAGAGTTACCAGGAACATGCTGACAGCTCCAGTCCACTGATCTTGGCTGAACCTGCCATCTTATCATGACTGGGTCAGCCTGAGTGAGTCTGCCAGCTAGGAAAGACTTTGAACCTCAATTTTTCCTGCTCTTTCTCTATTGGTTTTATATGAAATGATTGAATACAGACTCCAAAGTATCAGTTGATATTATTAACATTCTTTTTATATCCCACCCCTACTCAACCTCGGAAAGCTGGCCTGGGAAGAAAGCCACCCAGACAGTGCTTTTCTCTTTTCTCTTCCAATTCCAGCTACAATTTTGTGATTTTTGAAATCATCTTATCTTTTATTTATAAAAAGAAAGTTATTTATAACTCAGGCTGTGACTCTGGAAACAAACTCAGGGTGTGGTACTTGGAGAGAAATGGGAAGTATGAAAATTCTAAAAGTGTTAACTTTCATTAATTTTGCTTTTGGTCGACAAGATGTTATTAACATTTTACTTTTCCTGTTACAGTTTTGCTTGGTCATTGGAGGCCATATTTATGACAAAATTAATCCAGTTTTATATCATTTTATTTATGATGTTTTTCATATCGTAATGATTGATTATATAAGTATTAAAATTAGCATGTCAAATACTAATTATTAAACCATTCCTAAAAGAACATAGAATTTTCAAGAATCATGATTCTAATTCAATGAATTAGTGTTAAGTCAGAAATTACCCACTTGAGCATAGAGCAAAGAATTCATATCCCTGTGAATAAATTCCTTATAGCATAGATGCTTGCAAAACTATTCTTTCTAATAATGCAAATTTTTTCTTCAAAATCATTCTGGCAAATTGTGTATACATATCTATATACACATATATACATACATAAACACACACATATACTTGTGTATGTTTTCATTGTGGTAAAATATATGGAACATGAAATTTACCATTTTCACAATTTTTAAGCATATGCTTCAAGGGCATTAATTAGTTACACTCATGTAGTTGTGATCCCCACTATTAATCTCCAAACCCTTCTCATCTTCCCAAATCTAGCCGTATAAATGTATATGTGTATATAGATATACTCATATAACAGGGCGGGGGAGGTGGGTCTTGCTATGTTGCCCCGGCTGGGCTTTTAACTCCTGACCTCCAGAGATTCTTCCACCTCAGCTTCCCAGCTGGGTTGACAGAGGGGCACCACTGCACCCAGAGTCTGGCAACAGATTTTAAAATATTCATTTTCTTTGTATTAAGTAGAAAAGGCTGCTGAACCTCCCCAGCTCATCCTGTGGAGATCATCAGGAGGATAAGCACCCCATCACCTCCTTAATGACTTCTCAGGAAGTCAGTATTCTGTCTCCATTCCACAGGCAGAACCCGGAGGAGGCCCGGAGGCACGTGGGGCCGGTGAGTGTGAACTGGCTCCTGGGCTGGCTTGAGAGATGACGCCCCTGCAGCCATCCTCAGTCCTGCCCCGTCAGCTGTGTCTTCTCCATTTCCTCACGCAAGCCAGGGCCTGGCAGAGGGTAAGTCTGTGCCGATCAAGGGCCTTGGAGGCCAGGCGCTCCCCAGCCTTCCCCTGGGCTTTACAACCTGGGGTCTGGGACTTACAGTCCTCTGCTCTTCCGCTCTCCTGCCCGTCCTTCTTTCCACTGGTTACTTCACTATGGCTTCCCCACCTCTGCCCATCCTGCTCCACCTCCCTCCAAACTCTTTCTCAGCCTACTTTGTTGAAAGACAAAACTCCCGGGTCAACACTGCCCTCCTGCCCTCTCTGCTGGGGCTGTTTGCATGTCTTACTCAGAGCTGCTGGCTTGCCTGGTACTTCACTGCTTCTTTCAAACCTTTGTTCTTCCTCTCTCTGTAATTCAAAGCTTAGCCCCTTCCCCCAGCCTTGGATTGGGCCCCTTCTGGCCCTGCCATATACCCCCTATTCATTGAACACTTGCCATCTGGCAAGGCTTCTTTCTTCCCCCAACAAACATCACCCCCCTCTCTTGGTAGCCTCAGGATTCCTTCCCCTGCCACCATCTCTCCATGTCAGCCTCACCTTCCAGGGACTTTGTGACATGCAACTCAGCCTTCAGGCCAGACTCGGTGGCTCATGCCTATAATCCTAGCACTGTGGGAGGCCAAGATGGGTGCATTACATGAGTTCAGGAGTTTGAGACCAGCCTGAGCAATAACAAGACCCTGTCTCTACTAAGAAAAGAAAAAAGAAAGAAAAAGAAAAACTGAGGGAAGAGGATGGCTTGAGGCCAAGACTTGAGGTCGCTGTGAGCTATGATGCCTTAGCACTCTAATGAGGGCGACAGAGTAAAACTCTGTCTCAAAAAAAAGAAAAGAAAAAAGAAAAGCAGAAACCCCCCTCAGCCTTCCATTCTGTGCCCATCCCTTTCCGTCCAGCCCTCAGCCCTCATCCCTTCGCTGCTCTGATGCCCATTGCTGGCCCTTCAGCCTCTCTTGTCCCTCTTCTTCCTCTCACATATCTCCGTGCCCTCATGGCCCTGTCCTTTGTCTGTCCATGGTTGGGAAGGCCTCAGTCCCAGGTCCTTTGCTCCTGGCTTGTACCCCAGGCAGAGACCGCACCGCACCTCAAAGCCCTGGTCTCCTCCAGCTGAGCCCTTGCGGTCACCTCTATGGACCTGGATGAGCTCTTCCTCCCATTTCTGCAACTGCCAAGATTCGCTGTCATTCTCAAGCCTCCTCCTGGTTTCCTTCTTCTCAATAGAAGATGATGCCCGTTATTTCACTGAGAAAGTCAGGCTCAGTCCTGCAGTCCCTCAACTCCTCTCATCTCCGCCATATCCTTCAGACATATGAAACAGGTGCCAACCTGGAAGCTCTGGTGGAGGAATGATGATCTGATGGACGCCAGATATAAATGGGTTGGGAGACAGATCAGCCTGGGGTGGGGCACAGTTCTAAAGGTGCGTGGCCAAGAATCTCTTAGATGACTCTGAAACGCACAGCGTGGGTGTTAAAGGTAGAAAGGGAGGATCAGAAAGAGTTCTTTGGAGAGTGTTGCGTTGTAACGGTGAGCACGTTCACAAGTTGAGCCACTGCTCATAGCTCTCAGGTGACTAGCCTAATGAGCCAGAATGTGCTTAAGCTAATTAAAATACAACTCTACTGATTTCCCAGAAAACTTTTTTTATTTTCACTTTTTTTTGAGACAGAGCCTCAAGCTGTCACCCTGGATAGAGTCCCGTGGCATTACAGCTCACAGCAACCTCCAATTCCTGGGCTCAAGCGAGTCTCCTGCCTCCGCCTCCCAAGTAGCTTGGACCACAGGCGCCCGCCACAACACCTGGCCATTTTTTGGTTGCAGTCGTCATTGTTGTTTGGCGGGCCCAGGCTGGATTCGAACGCGCCAGCTCAGGTGTACGTGGCTGGTGCCTTAGCCCCTTGAGCCACAGGCGCTGAGCTGATTTCCCAGAAAACTTAGAGATCCAAGAATTGATAACTGCAGACCCTCCACCTGACCCTAGGCAGAAATATTGCTGTTCCACATTAATTCAAATTCCACAGAGACCTGATTCCTGCCTACCTCTGGTGCCTAAACTCCTCCACTCCTTGTCTCTAGACAAAATTGTCTTCAATTTTTACTGTCATCATGCTATTTTTTTCCTTCTTTCTTTTTTTCTTTTTTGTTGAGACAAAGTCTCACTATGTCACATGAGTAGAGTGCTGTGGTGTCACAGCTCACAGCAACCTCCAAATCTTGGGCTTAAGAGATTCTCTTGCCTCAGCCTCCCAAGTAGCTGGGACTACGGGCGCCAACCACAATGTCCGGCTATTTTTTTGTGGCAGTTGTCATTGTTATTTTTAGCTGGCCCAGGCTGGGTTTGAACCCGCCACCCTGGGTGCATGTGGCTGGCATCCTAACCACTGTGCTATGGGCGCAGAGCCTCATCATGCTATTTCTTCAGCGTTGGTGCCCATCTCTTGTAGGAAGCTATCCTGTATTCTGGGCTTTATCTGTAGATGTGCCTTTATTATGGTCCCCAAATATCTAAGCTATATCTGTCTGTCATTGTATTTGCCATATTGTACTACAACTGTCTTTTAAAGTGTCTATATCCACTACTAGCCTGAGAAATTCTTAAAGTAAGGACTGTGCCTGATTCAGCACTGTATGTAGGACCTAAAACAGTGCCTGGCACATAATTGGTGCCCACACGTTTGTTGAATGAATGAATGAATGAATAAATGGTACCTTCCGCTCTGCCAGATCAATTTTGTTCCCCAGCAACACCATGGGGTAGGATTGCTCCGTGGGGACAATCTTGGCTAGAACATCACTCCGCCAGATATCTAGGGCTTCAAAGGACTCCAGGTCGGTGACATCGAAAGCCAGGACACAGCCATCAGAGCCTTTGTAGAAGGTAGACACCATTGAGCGGAACCGCTCCTGACCGCCTGTGTCCCAGATCTGGAGGGGAAAAGCAGCGGCCCCACGGGGCTGTGGTGAGTGGCTAGAGGCAGAAACAACCAGGGTGTTTGTGTCATGTCTGTTTCTTTTTCTGAGTAGGGAGCAGAATGCCCTGGTATGGTGCATCCTTTCACACATGGCCCCTTTGACTGTTCCACCCATGCACAATACCACACCTTGGCAGTAACATCAACTGAGCACTCATTTTTCCTCTGGGTTATGAGGGCAGAGGTTATTATTCTCATCTGACAAATTTGGAAACTTAGCCCTGAGGACTATCTTGCCCACGGCTACCTGCCAAGTTTTCCAGAGAACCTGAGACAGGTGTGGAGTCTCCCAACCTCTGGATTACTGCTTTTCCTTTTAGATCAGGCCCAGCAATTTCTTTTTTCCTGTAAAGAGCCAGATAGTAAATATTTTAGGTTTTGCAGGCCACACAGTGTCTGTGGCAACTACTCAGCACTCCCATTGTAATGCAAAAGACAGATAAATAAATGGGTGTGTGGCTGTGCCAGTGAAAACTTACTTACAAAACACAAAGGGTGCATGGGCTCATGAGTTGAAGTCTGCCCATCTCGGCTCTAGGTCATTCTGGCTCCTGGTGCACATTGCAACATTAGCGGCCGTCCAGGGAGTATAGGGTGATTTTCAGGAATACGCAAGTTGAAATGGGAAAAGGAGGGCTGCTTACCTGTAGTTTCAATGTCTTGTCACCCAGTATGATAATCTTGGAGAGGATGCTGGCCCCCAGAGTAGTCTGGTATTCCTCATAAAACGTCTTATGCACATATTGATGAAGGAGAGAGGTCTTTCCCACACTGAGGAAAAACCCCAGACACATGTGAACACACACACGCAAACATATGTGCACATATGAACACATTCACATTGTCCTCGGGATCTTACCATGCCCCTCTCACCACTATCTCTTCCTGAGACTCTGAACTTCTGTCTGTGGTCTGTGGGCCATATTTGGAGGAGCAAGGGTCTAGGAATGGATTTCTAGACAGAGTTTAGGACAGAACTGATTATCTTTTAGCAAAGGTCAGGTTTGTTTGTTTTTTTTTTTTATAGAGACGGAGTCTCACTTTATCGCCCTGGGTAGAGTGCCGTGGCGTCACACTGCTCACAGCAACCTCCATCTCTTGGGCTTAAGCAATTCTCTTGCCTCAGCCTCCCTAGTAGCTGGGACTACAGGCGCCCGCCACAGCGCCCGGCTATAAGGCAAATTTTTAAAATCATAAAATAATCTTTTCTCAGGTAGCAATTCTCTATTGCAGAAACAATTTGATGTTAACTGAGATGAACCGCATATTTTAAGAAACTATGAAGTATTGTGTGAAGAACCTTACCTATGACATATATTATTTGATCCGTAAAATAATTTGCAATTGAAAGCCATAACTGGGAAGCAGAACTTCTGAAATATAAAGTTTACTACACTACCAACAATTTCTAACGTAAATTCTCCATAAATATGGAACAACAGCTAAAATGTCTGTGAGAATTAGTTTTCACAAGCATCATCAGTTATTGATACTTTGTCACTAATTACATTTGTTAGACAGTGGTATGTTTTACAATCAGCAGAGGATGTACTTACATGTCAATCAGGGTCTACTTGGTAAAGCAGAAACTGTTCTTAGGTATTTCTACAAGGAGAATTAGATGTAGGGAATTGTGGAATTGATTCAACAGATATTGAAAGACTGAAAAAGCAGCAAGGTAATACTGCGGTGACAGAGAGGCACGAAGCAGCTACCATCCTGGGGCTGGGGGAACGCAGGGAGAAGGTCGGGTTCTCAGATCCCAGGAACTCCAAGGAAAACCCACACTGTTGGGACGCAGGCTTTTGGAGGAGACCGCACTGTCTGGCTGGTGTTAATTCCTCACGAGCTCCCAGGAGGCTCAGATCTGAGAACCAAGGTTTAGACTTTTGAGGAGGGATCTCTGCCTGGATGGTGCTATTAACTCTGAGGGGGTACAACAGGGCTGATTCTGTAGAAAAATGCTAGATAACCGGGCCAACTTCAACTGTAACCAGCTGCAGGGGTTGGGGTAGTGCTGTGGGGGTGCCACTCAAAGGAGACGGAGGTGCATAGCAAGGTGCAACCTTCCTGACTCATCCTGCCGGAGTTGCTCAAGCTCCCCCTCCTGGCAGAGCCTTAACAGGACACTGGCTGGCAAAGCAGGGATATGGTTTGCAGGGTCCAAACCACATGGCAGAGCAGAGTATAGAAGGGCGGGTAGGAAAGTAAGAGACAACAGCTTCATAACAGACATGAACTGCTGTACAATAAAGGATAGTAGCTGAAAGCTTGCCAGAAGGAAGATTCTCAGATCTGACAACTTGTGTGCTTAATGTCACTGCCATCTTTAAGGCTCTGGAGGGCAGAGAAAACCAGGCTGAGATTAGCTGCATTTGCTCCGAGTCTGTGAGGCCATTTCTGATAAGATTCTGTGTATAGCCTTGGCTAAATGTATTGATACTCTAATCTAATCTTACTGTATATATGTTTTCATCCCGCTAATCTGGAGTCCTCAGAAAAGGTGCTGTTGGTGCCAGAAGTAAAATTGGCACCAAATCCTCACCACAAGGGTTAGATTTTGGAAGGAATGTCGGGTAAGTGAAGGAGAATATGGGGCCCCGAGGATGTGTTAGTTAAGGCCATTGCATCAGAGCTGTAGGAACAGCTTAAGATAAGGAGGCTGACTTCAAAGAAAAAATGGAAGATCTAGTGTTCTGTTATTACTTTAACATGTGCAAGTTAATCTTTGTTTTTACAGGAAAGTCTTTTGAGAGCTGTGACCTTGGCTTTCACTGATTTGTTCAAGCAAAATGAGTTTTTAAAAATGGCTTTCAGAGGATGGAGTCTCAGAAATAATTTTATACTTCAGAAAGGTGACTTTTAAGAGGAATATTAAAAATACTAAATTGAAATTGTCTCAAGATAGTTCAATTCAATGTTAAATAACTAACTTTGGCTATAACTTGGTTTAGTAAAAGATGAGTGTTCTGAAATATAATTTTACTAAGAAAAACAGGAGGACACAGCCACAAGCCTGGACAATTAGGATGGAAAAGTTCATCTTTAGGATTAGATGTCTTGGGAAGGTCACAGCCACTTTCCCTTTAGAATCTTGGCCTGAGGCCACAGCTTCTGTAATTTCTGCACTTGGGAAGGCTGACAGAGCTCTCCCAGGTAGTTTTGGTCAGGCCGACAGCACACTCACCTCAGGCCTTAGCTGGTTCTGCCTGAGCTGAAAGAGGGAAATAGAACACGGTGAAGAAGCCACATTCTCCTGCAAGAGAAGTGGGAAAAGGGACATTGTTGGCTTAGATAAAGTGCTGTTCAGGAAGTCCAGTCCCTCAAAAGGAAGCTGAGTCTACCCGAAGGTACCTGAAATCAGCTCAGGTCACCTAGCCTCTGCTCTGACAGGCTGGTGGCTCCTTATGGAATTGGCACATCCACCTATTGCCTCCCAGGCTTCACTGCATAAAATAGATAACTAAGAAAATCTTTACATGGAGCTCCTTGGTTGTGTAAAGTGGGAAACTCTACTGTTATTAGCCTCTAACTAGATAGTTTACCCTAAATAATTAAGTTTCTAGGGATCATACGTGAGTGAAGATTTTCTCACAAAATGGAGGTGGACTCAGTCTCACCCAGGTCCTCCACGCAGGTAGTTTAATACCTGATCAACTTGGTTGGCTTTGGCAAAACAGTATCTTACACATTGTGAGTCTTACCGAGTCCTGCTCAGGAAGCTACCATGAAGAAAGTGACTGTGTTTCTTTCCTCTTGTGCTTGTGCAGTTATGACAAAATGAAAACTGTAGTCCTGATGATTTTTTCGTCCGTGTAAGGAGTCAGGTTTCTTCTGTAAAAATAAAATAGCTGATACTCAGCTTGATTGTTACTGGAATTGACATTGGGTGTTGTAAGAATGTTGTATAGTGTGAATGTGAATGTAATACTTAAACGGAAATGTTTATTTTTATTTGAGGAGTCCAGTCAATGCTGATGTATCTTACGGGCCTTATAGAATCTGTTCCACTTGAACTTTTGGGAAAACTATGAATAGTCACTTAGAATTCTTGACTTTATTTTAATTACAATTTTTAATATTCTTTTCTTATCAATATGTCCAATTGTACATATTTTGGGGTACACATTTTGATAAATGTACACAACGTATAATGATCAAATTGTGGTAATTGGGAAAGCCATTACCTCAAACATTTATGTTTTCTTTGTGTTGGGAGTATTTTGATTTTTGTCTTCTAGCTATCTTGAATATACAATAAATTATCACTATATTCTATATTTCTCTCTGACTGTATTTTGCGTCCATTAACCAAGTTCTTTTTCTCTTTCTAGCCACCTGCCTTTCCCAGACTCTAGTAACCATGATTCTCTTCTCTACCTTCATGAGATTCACCCTTTTAGCTCCCTCACACGACTGAGAAGACATGATGTTTATCTTTTTGTGCTTGGATTATTTCACTTAATGTAATGATCTCCATTTTCATCCACATTGCCAAAAACGACAAAGATTTTATGCTTTTTTTTTGGTGGATGAATAATATTCTACTGTGTGTGTGTATGTATATGTATGTGTATATATATATATACACATTTTTTAAATGAATTCATCCATGTATGGGCACTTAGGTTGGTTCCATGTCTTGACTATTATGAATTATACTATTGTCATATACTTTATATAAAGAAGTCAGTATATCAAAGCATATCAAAGTGTGCACAAACACAAACACATACACATACACACACATGGCAATGGGATTGCTGGATCACATGGTAGTTCTTTTTTTGTTTTTCTGAGGAAACTCCATACTGTTTTCCATAATGGCCATACTACTTTACCTTCTCACCAGTAGGATATGAGAGTTCCCCTAATCCCACATCCTCACTAGCATTTGTTTTTTGTCTTTTTGGTAATAGCCATTCTAACTGGGGCGAGATGACATCTTATTATAGTTTTGATCTGCATTTTCCTGATAATTAAGGATGTTGAACATTTTTTTTGTTTTTGTATTCCTGCTTGTCATTTGTATGTCTTCTTTTTAGAAATGTCTATTCAGGTATTTTGCCCATTTGTAAAATTGGATTATTTATTTATTTTTCTATTGAGTTGTTTGATTTCCTTATGCACGTATATTCTGGCTATTAATCCTTTGTCAGATGGACAGTTTGCAAATATTCCTTTGCTGTGCAGATACTTTTTAGCTTGATATAGTCCCATTTTTTAATTTTCACTTTTGCTGGTTGTTCTTTTGAGTTCTTACTCAAAAAATCTTTGCCCAAACAATGCCCTGTAGCATTTCTTCAATGTTTTATTCTAATAATTTCATAACTTCAGATCTTACATTTAAATCTTTAATCCATTCTGAGTTGATACTTTTGCATAAGATGAAAGACAGGGATATTGTTTCATTGTTCTGCATGTGGATAGACAGTTTCCTCAGCACATTTATTGAAGAAGATGTCCTTTTTCCAATGTATGTTTTGGTGCCTTTGTCAAAAATGAGTTGGTTGGTGATGGATACACTAAAAGCCCCAACTTAAACCTTATACAATGTATCCAGGTAACAAAAACATCTGTACCCTCTTGATATTTAGGTGGGAAACTCCTGAAACAACAACAAAAATTGAGTTCATTGTAAGTGCATAGATTTATTTCTGGACTTTCTATTCTGTTTCAATGGTCTATGTGTCTATTTTCATGTCAGTACCATGCTGTTTTGGTTCCTATAGCTTTGCAGTACAATTTGAAATCAGGTAGCATGATGCCTCCAGCTTTTTTCTTATGCTCAGGATTGCTTTAGTTCTTCCAAGTCTTCTGTGGTTTCATACAAATTGTAGAATTGTTTTCACTATTCCTGTGGAGAAAATCATTGGTATTTTGATAGGGATTACATTGAATCTGTGCATCAGTTTAGGTAAGATAGGCATTTTAGCAATATTAATTCTTCTAATCTATAAGCTTGAAATCTATTTCTATTTTTGTGTGTCCTCTCAATTTCTTTCATCGATGTTTTATAGTTTTTCTTGTAGAGATTTTTTTTTTTTTTTTTTTTTTTTTGTTGCAGCTGGCATTGTTGTTTGGCCGGCCAGGCTGGATTCGAACCTGCCAGCTCAGGTGTACGGGGCTGGTGCCTTAGCCCATTGAGCCACAGGCGCCGAGCCTTCTTGTAGAGATTTTTTGTTAAACTTATTACTAAGTATTTTTTTTTTTTATAGCTAATGTAAATTGGATTTCTTTTTCAGATTGCTTACTGTTAGTGTATAGGAATGTTACTGAATTTTGCATGTTTATTATTGAATTTGTTTATCAGTTCTAAGAGTATTTTGGTTGAATCTTTAGGTTTTTCTAAATAAAACGTCATATCATTTGCAGACAAGGATAATTTGACTTCTTATTTTCCAATTTGGATACCCTTATTTCTTTCTTTTGCCTAATTATTCTGGCTAGGACTTCTAATATTATGTTGAATGTAAGTGATGAAAGTGGGCATCCTTGTCCTGTTCCTTAATGGAACAGATCTTAAAGGAATGGCTTTCAAGTTTTCTTTGTAAAATATGATATTAGCTGTTACTTTGTCATATACTACCTTTATTGTGTTTTGTTATGTTCTTTCTATGTTGACGATTTTTGTCATGATGGGATGTAGACTTTTATCAAAGTGTTTTGGGATCTGTTGAAGTGATCATATGGTTTTATTTTTTTTTTTTTTGAGACAGAGCCTCAAGCTTTCACCCTGGGTAGAGTGCTGTGGCATCACAGCTCACAGCAACCTCCGATTCCTGGGCTCAAGCAAGTCTCCTGCCTTCGCCTCCCAAGTAGCTGGGACTACAGACACCCGCCACAATGCCCGGCCATTTTTTGATTGCAGCCATCATTGTTGTTTGGTGGGCCCGGGGGCTGGATTCGAACCCGCCAGTTCAGGTGTACGTGGCTGGCGCCTTAGCCTGTTGAGCCACAGGCGCCGAGCCCATATGGTTTTATTTTTGATTCTATTGATATTATGTGTCATGCTTATCAATTTGTATATGTTGATGCATTTTTGCATTCCTGAGATGAGTCATACTTAATCAAGGTGAATGATCTTCATAATATATTGTTGAATTCTGTCTGTTACTGTTTTGTTGAGGATTTTTGCATCTATGTTCATTAGGGATATTGGTCTGTAATTTTCTTTTATTGTGTTTTTGTCTGGTTTTGATATTAGGTAGTGCTAATCTCAGAATGAGTTTGGAAGTACTCCCTCTTCAGTTTTTTAGTAATAGTTTGAATAGAATTGGTGTTAGCTCTTTAAATCTTTGGGAAAATTTAGTAATGATTCCACCAAGTCTTATGTTTAATTTTGATGGGACACTTTTTATTACTGCTTTGGTTTTGTTATTCATTATTGGACTGTTCAGGATTTCCATTTCTTCATTGTTCACATGGATTGTATGTGTCTAGAAATTTATCCATTTCAACGTATTAGCAAGAAAAGAACAAGTGATCCCATCTCAGGATGGGCAAAAGACTTGAAGATAGACTTCTCTAGAGAAGACAGGCCCACAGCCTATAGACACATGAAAAAATGCTTACCATCCTTAATCATCAGAGAAATGCAAATCAAAACTACATTGAGATATCACCTAACCCCAGTAAGATTAGCCCACATGACAAAATCCCAAAACCAGAGATGTTGGCATGGATGTGCAGAAAAGGGAACACTTCTACACTGCTGGTGGGAATGCACACTAATTCATTCCTTTTGGAAGGATGTTTGGAGAGTACTTAGAGATCTAAAAATAGACATGCCATCTGATCCTTTACTAAGTATATACCCAGAAGACCAAAAATCACACTATAACGAAGTCATCTGTACCAGAATGTTTATTGCAGCCCAATTCATAACTGCTAAGTCATGGAAGAAGCCCAAGTGCCCATTGACCCACGAATGGATTAATAAATTGTGGTACATGTACACCATGGGATATTATGCAGCCTTAAAGAAAGATGGAGACTTTCCCTCTTTCATGTTTACATGGATGGAGCTGGAACATATTCTTCTTAGCAAAGTATCTCAAGAATGGAAGAAAAAGTATCCAATGTGCTCAGCCCTACTATGAAGCTAATTTAAAGGTCTCATATGAAGGCTATAACCCAACTATAGCACAAGAATATGGGAAGGGAGGGGAGGGGGATTTTGGGGTGAAGGGAGGGTCACTGGTGGGGCCACACCTATGGTGCATCTTAGAAGGGTATAGGCAAAGCTTACTAAATGCAGAATACAAATGTCTTCATACAATAACTAAGAAAATGCCGTGAAGGGTATGTTAAACAGTTTGATGAAAACATTTCAGATTGTATATGAAACCAGCACATTGTACCCCTTGATTGCACTAATGTATGCAGCTATGATTTAATAATAAATAAATAAATAAATAAAAATATGTGAAGAAAAAAATATTAGAAAAATAATAAACCTTTGTAAAATTCATATGGACTTTATTCTTGTTCAAAAAAGAAGAATAACAATCATGAACATGACTAGGAATATGAAAGCATATATTCAACTTGATCTATAGCAATACAAAGTAAAAAAAATTCCAAATATAGTAGAACCTCTGTAAGTTGACCACCCAAGGGACTATAACAAACTGGTCAACATACAGAGATGGTCAACATAAGGAACCAGGCCTATTGCTCTGATATGTGCATGTGGTGCATATTCGGTCTATGAAAATCAAATCAACTTAAGGAGGTGGTCAACTATGGAGATTCTACTATATTTATCTTATGTTCACAGTAACAGAAAAGTAGGGAATAAACTCTAACACTCAATATTCATTCCTCCTATAGTTAATCATCCTACTGTAACCCTACAAGTTATAGCTGTTCCTGGACATAGTTTTTCTGTTTCAAATCCAAACCTCCAGTAACTCACAGTAATGCTCAGCCAAAAGAACTTCCCTACATATTTCCCTTTTGTCCCACTCTATGCTTATCATTATAAGAACCAGCAAGGCCTCTTGAGATTCCATTTTTTCATTTCTCACTTGCATTATGCACAAAAGAAAGAAATCTGAAAACTGATTCGGCAAATAATAATGCCTTTTATTTAGAACATATCAAGGAGAAATGGCTCTGAATATCATACACTAATCATGTTTCTGTTTTATAGTGATATCATATTAACAATTCAGTACTAGGTAAATATTAGCATATATTGTGGCCATATGTTACAGGGTATAGGGAATAGCAGATGTATTGGTGCGATGACTCAAAAGTTCTCAATGGGTTGGAGGAGGACAGATGTTCACTGGATCTTAAAGGAATGGGGAGATGTGAGTGAGGACAGAGAAGGCATCTCCAAAGTGGGAAGGAGGAGATGGATGCCCCAGAGGGGAGCTGTGGACAACACAGCATCTGCCAGATGGTCTGCCCTTTTTCAAATAGGAATGAAGCAGAGCTTGTATGAGGGTGGCACATAGGCAAGTCCACTGGCAACTGGGATGGTGTCAATGTCCTCTGGGTCAACCAGAGATTTCAAGGTAAAGTTCTGTAAAATCGTGGTAAGAAATAAAAACAGCTCCATTCGGGCCAGACCCTCTCTCACACACATTTGTTTTCCTGAAATTAAAAAAATAGAGGATTTGATCTTTTAACACTATATTGTGAACTGTCACAAAAACTATGCAGTAGCTATCTGATGAATGACTGAATAGATGGGTCAATCAAAGACAGACTGGCTGGAAGTATGGTTAGACACACATAAGGAGGAAGGATGGATTCACTTACTATCTACTTCATATCTTATCTGACTAGGTACCATACAGTCAGTAAATATTTATGGAAGATCAGCTCTATTCCATGTACTTCACTGAATATTCCCACATTATAACTGATTTGGGAACATGTGAACTTTCCATCAACCTCATTCTAAAAATAGACTCTCACATTTCTTGTCCAGTGGATTGAAGGAGAAGGGCTGAGAGGAGGCGGCTCATACACTGGGTTTTTCTTTATACCTCTTGCCTAAAATACAGCCAAAGATTTTCCTCCCTAGCATATTTTAAAAAGCATGTGTCTAAACATGTCACTTTCTCACTTGTCTCTCCTATGGAATAATGTCCAAATGGTGTTGACCTGATCCTTCACATTCTGTTCCCATTCTGACATTTCATACCACTCTTTCCATTTTTCTATCCTCTAGTCTCAGCTCTAGGCATATCCACTCTTCATCTGTCTCCAAAACAACTTGAATTTTAGAGCTTTATCTCATGCTGACTTATTTGTGTAAGAAGCACTTCCCTTATATTAATACTTCCTTCAACACCTGTGTCTTATATCTTCTGTCTTTATGATCTCTGTGATCTCCTCAGGCTATAGAATCTTGTGAGGTATACCGCAGAGGAAACACTCAAAGTTGTGCAGTTAGAAACCTTCCTTATACTGGGTGAGGTAAGTCTAAAAGAGTTTCACCCTCTAAGAGGAGCTGTTGGGTACCTCAGCAATATATCTAGAGACAGAATTCAATCAACCTATAAGCTAGATTTCTCAGTTTGGGAAACTGGATCAACTCCCCAATGCCCTACTATTCTGGCCCAATAATGAGGATGGGTCCTATGCAGGGACATCAGAAGGCCATTGGGAGTGGTGGGTGCTATTGTTCTTATACAAAGGAATCCACCAACCCCAAGATCTAGCTCATCTTGGTATAACTATAAGTGAATTTCTATTACCTGTTGAGAAAGGCATGAAGTAATCACTTTTCCTAAAGTTGTCACACTCATCCAGAAAGTGGCCTGGGTCAAACATCTCTGGCTTAGGGAATTCCTTGTCATCGTGCAGTGCAGAAGTCAGTAAAATTATTATAGTTGTGCCCTGGAAATAACAACAAATAAACTGAGTTATAAAGAAATCAGAAAGTTTAAAGAAATGATAAAAATCACCTAGTGCAATGTCTTTGATGTTTTGGAGACCCAGATCCAAAACGTAGTGACATCCAACCAGAAAGACCTAGTAGTAAGCAGGAATGAGTTTAAGGCCAAGAGCAGTGATCTCACCAAGAGGTGCCCTCTAATGGCAGTTGAAGTCCTGCCTATGTGGGTACTTGTGAGGAAGGCTTTCTGAATCCCTCTGTTTATGACCACCCGTATACAATATCATCAGTCCCAGTCACTTCAGTTCTCACATATCTCACATATGAATTATGTTTGAAAACACAAGCCCCTGTTGACTCTTCAAGCATCAAGAGCATGTGGAATCTGTTCATAGGCCTTTTTTAAATGAAGGTCTGGTTTAACTAAAAATTATTTCTGGGATGATACACTATCATCTACTTAGTGCTTATCGTTGAGATGCAATATGTTTCATTCAATTTAAAAATATGAGACCACTCGTCATTATAGATATATTCTCCCTAAAAAATACAGAAGGGATGATAAAATTAGAAAAATCATAA
Organism: Arctocebus calabarensis; assembly: GCA_963573935.1. Taxonomy (NCBI): domain Eukaryota; kingdom Metazoa; phylum Chordata; class Mammalia; order Primates; family Lorisidae; genus Arctocebus; species Arctocebus calabarensis. The sequence continues at coordinate 2,825 of CAUYON010124134.1, read as the reverse complement.
TTTTCCAACAATTCAGGGAGACTATTGATTCAGGGAAGGATCATCAATTAACATCAAAACTGTTGGGTGAATTATTTTGGTATTCACAACTTGTTCAAGTACCATGTCATAGATATTTGTATTAGTTTCGTATGAAAAACAGAACCTCAGCAATAAAAAGATCTGGCCAACCCCCTTCCTAAAAGTATGGAACACACATGTGATGCAGTGGGACATACATAATAACACCACCAATATAATTTTCATGCAAAAAATGTATACCTGGAATCTAATCTCCAAGAAAACACTCATATAAAACAAAACTAGCAACATTTTACATGACAAGAAGACTGGACTGTTCAAAACTGTTAATATATTGAAGTGAAACAAAGGAAAAGAAACTGATCTTAAATAAGGGGGACTAAAGGGAAAAGATGACCAAATTACAGGCTTATTTTTTTATTGTCCTACAAAAAATCCACCCAAAAAAAGCTATAAAAGGTATTTTAGCATAACTATGAAATTTAATTATAGGCTATTAGATAATATTAATGATATTATCAATTAATGATATTATCAATGATAAGTCCTTGAGTTTGAATGCTAGTATTGTTATGTGGAAGAAAAATCTTTGTTCTTGGGAGTTACATACTGGTGTATTTAAGTATTAAGTATGATAGATTGCATATATGCTGATAAACAGGTAGATTAACATCTAGATATATACATACATATTTCCATTACAATATATATACACACATACATATTCATTTTAGAAAGATATTATAATATAGTGCTATTGATTTTATATTACTGCCAATAATGTGAGGAGTATAACATAATCAAACTCATTGGTAATTCTTTAGCAAAATGTTAATATTTACATGAAATGTTATAAATAAGAAATATATATACAGGTGTACATATGTCTATGTATATATATATATATGTTTTAGGAAATTAACAAAATGATACCTTTTTTTTTTTTAGAGACAAGGTCTTGCTCTGTCAGCCAGGCTAGAGTGCAGTGGTGTGATCAGAGTTCCCTGCATCCTGAAACTCCTGGGTTCAAGCAAAACCTCCTGCCTCAGCCTCCTGAGTAGTTGGAATTACAGGTGCAAGCCACTATTCTCAGATAGTTTTTCTATTTTATGCAGAGATGGAGTTTTGCTATGCTGCTTAGGCTGGTCTTGAATCCCTAGGCTCAAGCCATCATCCCACCTCTGCTTCTCAAAGTGCTGAGATTACAGGTGTGGGCCACCATGCTTGGCCCCAAATGATACTTTTAACATTTATTTGAAAGTTTATTTTATTTTATTTTATTTTATTTTGTTTTTGAGACAGAGTCTCACTCTGTTGCCCTGGGTAGAGTGCTGTGGCATCACAACTCACAGCAACCTCCAACTCTTGGGCTTAAACGATCCTCTTGCCTCGGCCTCCCAAGTAGTGGGGACTACAGGAGACTGCCACAACATCCAGCTATATATACATATATTTCTTTTGGGGGTGGCGGTTATAATTGTCATTGCTATTTTGGCAGGCCCAGCCTGGATTTGAACCTGCCAGCTCTGTTGTATATGGCTGGTGCCTTAGCCACTTGAGCTACAGGTGCTGAACCTATTTGAAAGTTTAAAAGGCTAATAACAGCCAAATAAAAATTAAAGAGGCAGAACAAACTTGGTAGATACACATTGTCAGATGCCGAGCCGTGTTACAAAGCTGTATAGCTCTAAACTGAAAACAGCACAAAGTCCATCAAGCTATTACACATCTGAGTTTTGTACTTCTCTTATCTTGTGCTGGCAGAGTTTTTGGATCATACTATAAATATGGGAATTTCAAGAGTACTGAGGTACAGTGAAGGAGACACAAGTTTACCTTGGGGATGAGGTAGTTTTTGAATTTGGTGTCACAGGTCACTGCATGGAGTAGTTTGGTGGGAACAAGGTCAAGATATCTCTGGATCTCATGTACCACAGTATCTGTGTAGGGCATGTGACTCCTGTCCTGCATGCAGGGACTCCGTTGTCTTCCAACCACACAGTCTATCTCTTTCCAGACTTTAGCTGATAAGACACAAATAACAAACCAACTGATCTTCAATAAAACAGACAACAATATAAACTGAGAAAAGGAAGCTCTTGTCAATAAATGGTTCTGGAAAAATTGGAAAGTGCAAAAGAGTGAGACGAGCTGCTTATCTCACACCATACACAAAAAGTAATTCAAGATTGATAAAAGTCTCCCTGGTGTGATTCCGTCCTGCGCGCCTGTTCCTGGGAGCAGTACTCATTTATCTCCGTCCGCCTTCTCGTCCACCTAAGTGCGCGCCACCACCTCATGGAAGATTCGATGGACACGGACGTGAGCCCCTCGAGGCCTAAGAACTATCTTTCTGGTTGTAAACTAAAGGCCGACAAAGATTATCACTTTATGGTGGATAATGATGAACATGAGCACCGCTTATCTTTAAGAGCAGTCAGTTTAGGGGCTGGTGCAAAGGATGAGTTGCACATTGTTGAAGCAGAGGCATGAATTATGAAGGCAGTCCAATTAAAGGAACACTGGCAACTTTGACAATGTCTGTACAGCCAATGGTTTCTCTTGGGGGCTTTGAAATAACACCACCTGTGGTCTTACGGTTGAAGGGCAGTTTGGGGCCTGTGCATATCAGTGGGCAGCACTTAGTAGCTGTGGAAGAAGATGCAGAGTCAGAAGATGAAGAGGAGGAGGAAGTGAAACTCTTAAGTATATCGAGAGAGCAATCTGCCCCTGGAAGTGTCAGCAAGGTTCCATAGGAAAAAGTAAGACTTGCTGCTGATGAAAAAGAAGATGACGATGACAAA
>CAUYON010124131.1:0-33893 GCA_963573935.1 Arctocebus calabarensis | reverse complement strand
GGTGACAGCTGAGGCTCTGCCTCCAAAAAAAAAAAATTGATAAAAATAAAAAATGTAATAATTCATTCAAGAAAGATTCATTGGACACCACAATGAATGGATGAAATGTTGAGGATGGGGATTTTCACAAGGTCTCATAGTATCATCTCAATTAATTAGATTCTGGGTTTTAAAACTAATATAGAAGATATTTTGTGGAGTATTGGGGGGAACTAAATAGGAAGTTAGGTGACATTGTTAAATTAATCTTCCTAGCCAGGTGTGGTAACATGAGCCTGTCCCGTCTACTTGGGAGACTGAGATGGGAGGATCATTGGAGCCCAGGAATTTGAGGCTGCAGTAAGCGAGGATTGGGCCACTGCACTCCAGCCTGGGCAACAGAATGAAACCATATCTCTTAAAAAAAAAAAAAATGGCTGGATGTGGTGGTTCACACCTGTAATCCTCACACTTTGGGAGACCAAGGCAGATGGATTGCTGGAGGCTAGGCATTTGAGGTCAGCCTGAGCAAGAATAAGACCTCATCTCTATAAAAAAATAGAGAAATTGGCTCAGCGCCTGTAGCACAGCGGTTATGGTGCCAGCAACATACGCCAAGGCTGCAGGGTTTGAACCCGGCCTAGGCTAACTGAACAGCAATGATGACAACCTCAACAAAAAATAGCCGGGTGTTGTGGTGGGTGCCTGTAGCGCCAGATAGAGGCTGAGGGAGGCTGAGGCAAGAGAATAGCTTAAGCCCAGGAGTTTGAGGTTGCTATGAGCTATGATACTACCGCACTCTATAGAGGGTGACATAGTGAGACTCTGTCTCAAAAAAAAAAAGAGAGAGAGATAAAGGAAAGAAATGAAAAATTGGACAAGTGCGGTGCAGTGCACATCTATAGACCCAGCTGCTTGGGAAACTGAGGCAGGAAGCTCACTTGAGCCCAAGGGTTTGGGGTTGCAGTGGGCCTGCTTTGCCATAACTCTCTAGTCCAGGCAATAGAGCAAGACCCTATCTCAAAAACATGTATCTCGATTAGGTGGGATATTGGTATTATCAGTTATATAGGAAACGTCCTTGTCCTTAGGAGATGCAAGCTGAAGTATTTAGGGGAGGTGTGTCATGATATCTGCAGCTTTCAAATAGTTCCATATACACATGAGCATACTCATGTACATAGATATATACCTATGCACACATCGAGGTACAGTATAGTTACATGTGCATGTGATAAAGAGGGAAATAGCACAGGTTTGTTTCCAGGCCACAGCATTATGCCAATACTGCAATAAAGCAAGTGACATAAATTTTTTGTTTTCCAGTGTGTATAAATTATGTTTTGCCAGGTGAGGTGGCTTACGCCTGTAATTCTAGCAGTCTGGGAGGCTGAGGTGGGTGGGTTGCTTGAGCTCACAAGTTGGAGACCAGTCTGAGAAACAGCGAGATCTTGTCTCTAAAATACAGCCTGGCATGGTGGCAGGTACCTATAGTCCCAGCTACTTGGGAGACTGAGGCAAGAGGATAGTTTGAGCCCAGGAGTTTGAAGTTGCTGTGAACTATGACACTACAGCCCTCTACTGAGTGCAACAAAGTGCCGGGTGTGGTAGCTCACGCCAATAATCCCAGCACTGTGGGAGGCTGAGGCAGGAGGATTGCTTGAGCTCAGGAGTTCGAGGCTCGTCTGAGCGAGAGTGAAACCCCGACTCATGAAAAAAATGGAAAAACCCAGCCGGGCACAGCGACGAGCTGTAATCCCAGCGGCCTCGGAGGCTGAGGCGGCAGGATGCCCACAGCTGGAGTCTGAGGTTGCAGTGAGCTACGATGCCACGGCACTCTGCTCAGGGCTTAGGGTAGAACTCTGCCTCGACAAAAAAAAAAAACCAAAAGCAACTGAGTGCAACAAAGTAAGACTGTTGCAAAAAATAAAAAAGTTATGTTTACACTAGACCAGCGGTTCTCAACCTGTGGGTCGCGACCCACACGAACTATATTAAAGGGCCTCGGCATTAGGAAGGTTGAGAACCACTGCACTAGACTGAAGCTTATTAAGTGTGCAATACCATTATGTCTTAAAAAATTGTATGTACCTTACCTAAAAATTGTTTAATGACCCAAAGAGCTAATTATCATCTAAGCTTTCAGCAAGTCATAATCTTTTTACTGGTAGAGGGCGGCTGACTGATCAGGGTGGTGATTGCTGACGGTGGAGGTGGCTGTGGCAGTTGCTTACAGAAGACGACAATGAAGTTTGCTACATCAATCTGCTCTTCCTTTCACAAAAGATTTCTCTGTAGCATGTGATGCTGTTTGATAGCATTTTACCCACAGAAGAACTTATTTCCAAATCGGAGTCAATCCTCTAAAATCCTGCTGGTTCATCAACTAAGTTATGTAATTCAAATCTTTTCTTATCATTTCAACAACGTTTACAGCATCTTCATCAGAAGTAGATTCCAACTCAAGAATCCACTTTCTTTTCACATCCCCAAGAAGCAATTCTTGGCCAGCACAGTGGCTCAAACCTATAATCCTAGCACTTTGTAAGGCTGAGGTGGAAGGATCATTTGAGGCCAGGAGTTCAAGACCAGCCTGAGTGGCTGGACGAGCACGCCTGTAATCTCAGCACTTGGGAGATGGAGTTGAGCTCAGGGAGCAAGACCTCCAGTCTAAAAATAGCCCAGTGTTGTGGCAGGAGTCTGTAGCCCCAGCTACTCAGGAGGCTGAGGCAAGAGAAACGCTTAAGCCCAGGAGTTTGAGGTTGCTGTGAGGTATGAAGCCACAGCACTCTACCAAGGGTGACAAAAGTGATTCTCTGTCTAAAAGAAAAAACAGCCTGGGCAATAGCAAAACCCCATCTCTACAGAAAATAATTAGTTGGGCATGGTTGGCATGTACCTGTAATCCCAGCTATTTGGGAGGCTGAGGCAGGAGGATCCCCTTGAGCTCAGAAGTCTGAGGTTGGGGTGAGCTATAATACCACTGCAATCTATACGGGGCAACCTAGTGAGACCTTTTCTTGGTAAAAAAAAAAAAAAAAAAGCAATTCCTCTTCCATATGCTATTTCCACATCTGCAGTTACTTCTTCCAGTGAAGCATTCAGAGTCATCCACCTAGGTTTGAATCAACTTCCAAACTCTTATTAAACTTGATATTGTGACCTCCTTCCATGAATTATGAATGTTCTTTTTTTTATTGTGAATGTTCTTAATAGCATCTAAAATGATGAATTTTTTCCAGAAAGTTTTCAATTGACTTTTCCATATCCATCAAAGAAATCACCATCTATGGCAACTACAGCCTTACAAAAAGGATCTATTAAGTCTTGAAAGTCAAAATTACTCCTTGATCCATGAACTACAGAATGGATGTTGTGTTAGCAGGCATGAAAATAACATTCATCTCCTTGTACTTCTCTGCCAGAGCTCTGGGCTGATTAGAGACATTGCCAAAGAGTAGTAAAAAGGAATCTTTTTTCTAAAAAGAGGGTCTCAACAGTGGGCCTAAATTATTCAGCGATCCCTGATGTAAACAGATGTGCTGTCGTCCAGACTTTGTTGTTCCATTTATGGAGTAGAGTAGATTTAGCATAATTTTTAAAGACTTTAAGATTTCTGGAATGATCAATGAGCACTGGCTTCAACTTAATGTCACCAGCTGGATTGGCTAACAAGAGAATCAGTCTGTCCATTGAGGCTTTGAAGCCGGGCTCTATCATTGAGTATACCAGATGACATTTTCTTCCAATAGAAGGCTGCTTCATCTACATTGAAAATCTGTTATTTAGCATAGCTACCTTCACCAGTGATCTTAGATCTTCTGGGTAACTTGCTGCAGCTTCTCCATCAGCTGCTACTCCATTGCTGCTACACCTTGCACTATTAGGTTATGGAGATGGCTCTATCTGTAAACTTCATCAGAAGTTGCTAGCATCCATCATTTGTCTTGCAGCTTCCTCCTCACCTCTCTTCAGCCTTCATAGAATTGAAGAGTTAGGACCTCACTCTGGATTATGCATTGGTTTGACAAGGAATGTTGTAGCTGGTTTGATCTATCTAGCCAACTAATACTTTTTCCTTAACAATAAGGTTGTTTCTTTTCTTATCATTTATGTGTTCACCAGAGTAGCAATTTTAATTTTTTTCTTTCTTTCTTTTTTTTTTTTTTTTGAGACAGAGTCTCAGTTTGTCACCATCGTTAGAGTGCAGTGACATCACAGCTCACAGCAACCTCCAACTCTTGGGCTCATGTGATTCTCTTGCCTCATCTTCCAAGTAGCTGGGACTACAGGTGCCCACCACAACACCCTGCTATTTTTAGAAACAGGGGTCTCGCTCTTGCTCAGGCTGGTCTTGAACCTTTTAACTCAGGGCAAACCAACCACCTTGACCTCCCAGAGTGCTAGGATTACAAGCCAGTTTTAATTTTCTTTAAGAATTTTTCTTTTAAGCCAGGTGCAGTGACTCACACCTGTAATCCCAGCAGTTTGGAAGGCTGAGGTGGGTAGGTTGGTTGAAGTCAGGAGTTCGAGACCAGCCTGAGCAAGAGCAAGACCCCATCTCTGAAAAAATAGAAAAAAATAGCTGGGTGTGGTGGTGGATGCCTGTAAGAGGATTGGGAGGCTGGGGTAAGAAGATTGCTGAAGTCCAAGAGTTTTAGGTTGCTGTAAGCAGTAATGCCATGGCATTCTACCCAGGGCAACCAAGTGAGATTCTGTCTCAAAAAAAGAAAAAAATGTTTTTTTTCCTTTGCAGTCACAACCCGGCTAATTGTTCTGTACAAGAGGCCTAGCTTTTGACCTATTTTAGCTTTCAACAGTCCTTCCTCACTAAGCTTAATCACGTCTATCTTTTGTTGTTTTGTTTTGTTTTGTTGAGACAGAATCTCATTCAGTCACCGTGCGGTAGAGTGCCCTGGCATTATAACTCTCAGCAACCTCAAACTCTTGGGCTCAAGCAATCCTCTTATCTCATCCTCCTGAGTAGCTGGGACTACGGGCCCCAGCCACTATGCCCAGCTAGTTTTTCTATTTTCAGTAGATATAGGGTCTCACTTTAACTCAGGCTGGTCTTGAACTCCTGAGCTCAGGCAATCCACCCACCTCAGCCTCCCAGAGTGCTGGGATTATAGGCATGAGCCACGCTGCCTGGCCCATTTCTAACTTTTGATTTAAAGTGAGAGACTTGTAACTCTTCTTTTTACTTGAATCTTTGGAAGCCATTGTATGGTGGCTAATTGGCCTGATCTCAATACTGTTGTGTCTCAGGGAATAAGAAATGCCCAGCTTGGCACCTGTGGCTCAACAGGCTAAGGCGCCAGCCACGTACACCTGAGCTGGTGGGTTCGAATCCAGCCCGGGCCCGCCAAACAACAATGATGGCTGCAACCAAAAAAAACAAAAAAACGGCCGGGCGTTGTGGCGGGCGCCTGTAGTCCCAGCTACTTGGGAAGCAGCGGTAAGAGACTTGCTTGAGCCCAGGAATTGGAGGTTGCTGTGAGCTGTGATGCCACAGCACTCTGTCCAGGGTGACAGCTCTCAAAAAAAAAGAAATGCCCAAGGAGAGGGAGAAAAACAGGAGAAGTTTGCCATCTTGTGTAGGCACAGTTAGTGGTGCCCCAAAACAATTACAATAGTAACATCAACGATCACTGGTCACAGTGATCACCATTACAGATACAATAATAACGAAAAAGTGAAATATTATGAGAATTAACAAAACACAACACAGAGACATGAACTGAACACGTGCTGTTCAAAAACTGGTGCTGATAGATTTATTCAAGGCTAGATTGCCATAAACCTTCAATTTGTAAAAACCTCAGTATCTGTGAAGCACAATAAAGGCAAGTTCAATAAAACAAGGTGTGCCCATGCAGGAGATTAATAATTCGTGGGTTTAGGTAAAAAGTATACAGGTGTTCATTGTACTATAGTTTCAGCTTTTAGGTTTAGAATTTCTCAACATAAAAACCAAAAATAATATGATTTTATTAATACATGTTTAAAATGGAAGCAATGGCTCGGCTCTTGTAGCCCAAGCGGCTAAGGCGCCAGCCACATACACCAGCCCAGGCCCGCCAAACGACAATGACAACTATAACCAAATAATAGCCAGGCGTTGTGGCAGGCACCTGTAGTCCCAGCTACTGGGAAGGCTGAGGCAAGAGGGTCACTTAAGCCCAAGAGTTTGAGGTTGCTGTGAGCACTGACACCACGGCACTCTACCCAGGGCAATAGTTTGAGACTGTCTCAAAAAAAAAAAAATGAAAGCATTGTTTCATTTTCATTTTTTTAAAGCAACATTTTTGAATTATTTCTTAAGTCTGAATACAATTGCAGGTAGTGCCTTGCCCCTGGAAAGCCCCAGTGGAGGCTTGTTTAGGAATCATTGGTCCCTGTGAGGGTCATCTCTGATGTTGTGCCAACTTCACTGGTCATTACCCTCGTCACATGGCCTGAGGAATTCAGCGAGCTCTTCTGTGTTCCAAGGACAGCTCTGGAGACAACGAAAGAACGGCTATCATCTGAAATTCAAACGTGACTTCAAAAGTTATATTTGGGTCTTCAAAGACTGGGACCTCGGCGTACTAAGCAGATAACTGTGCTCTGATTTTTCTCACAAAATGTTTCCCCCTCATTTGTGTTTTTGTCCTTTTTCCTGCCCCTTCCACCTAGTGAGTGAGATAATCACTCCAATTCATTTAAGGCCCTCGCAATAAATCACTAGCTGGCCTTCATCCTCCATTTTCAGAAATAGTGTGAGTTTATGGTACTGGTTTATTCTGTGCACAACTCAGCCACCAGCCAAAAAAGACCTAAATCTACAAACTTTCCAAAATAAATACTGAAATGCTAGGGAAATCATCGCCAATAAAGGATTATGAAGCGGTCACTAATAAAGGAAGCATCATCCCTTCCTTTTATTTAACCACAGACTCAAGGAAGCGGATGGAGATCTTAAAAAACATTGATATAACATTCCAACTCAGCTACATAATCCTTACCAGCAAATTGAAGCACTTAATTCTGTTAAGCTATGTAACACCACCTTCTCTAAATCCAATCATCAGATCCATGTTCACTTTGCTATAGTTAAAAAAAAATTACAACCACATTTGTGAATGTCACATTTATTGAACTACATAATTTTTAATATCACTTGTGTAGGTTTTATAGTTTGTTTTATTGTTTTAAAAGTCATTTGGGGCCCTCAAAGAACTAGATTTTTCCAAAGTTGTCCTTATGATTTTTTTTTTCACACAGTCAGAACTAATAAAACAAAACTGTTGTAGCTATTTAATTCAAAATCTCTTGGAGTTTCAATATTTTTTCTCTGCTGGATACTAAAACCAATAAAGCCACATGAGATTTTAATTATATTCTGAATTAAATAAGAGTTTCTCCAAAAATTTGGCACCATTTATTTAGTCATTGCTATTGTGCAAAAGACCAAATTTTGTAAAAAGAGAAGGTGGTTCTCACTTCTAATTTATCTCGTAGACATTTAGGGAAATTTTTGAAACTTTTTTTTACTATTTAAATATATTTAGAGGTAAAATTTGAAATCCGCTGTAGCTTGAAACCATCAGTGGATTTTATTTCATTTTATTTTATTTTTACTTTTGAATTTTATTTTTATATCAAAAGGAGAGATTCTGTTCATTTGTAGACAGTTTTTTTTTTATTAACTCATAGCTGTGTACATTAATGCAATCATGGGGTGCAATGTGTTGGTTTTATATACAATTTGAAATATTTTCATCAAACTGGTTAACATAGCTTTCATGGCATTTTCTTAGTTATTGTGTTCAGACATTTATAGTCTACATTTAGTAAGTTTCACCTGTACCCTTCTAAAATGCACCGTAGGTGTGGACTCACCAATTACTCTCCCTCTACCCATCCTCCTCCTCTCCTCCCCTCCCTTGCCCCTTTGCCCTTTTATTTGTTTGTTTGTTTGTTTGTTTATTTGCAGTTTTTGGCTGGGGCTGGGTTTGAACCCACCACCTCCGGTATATGGGGCAGGTATCCTACTCCTTTGAGCCACAGGTGCCACCCCATCAGTGGATTTTATTATAACAACTTGGTTCAATTTATACTTACCCTAAAAGTTTTCTTACCTTCAATGGTTAGGATGACTAAATATTTGCTAAATTATATACCAAGTCATTTTAGTATATTTTATTTAATATTTGACAAAATATACTTAATTAGCATTTTAGGGCTTTACTAACTTACAAAATGCTAATCTGATCAATTAGCAATGCCTTGTCTGTGTCGTGGATAGGATCACAGCCCTGAAATAGGTGGGCAATAGACACCATAACATCACTTTAGAGATGTTTTCTTTCTATGTTTTACATACAGCAATGTGCATAACATAACTTTATAATGTTGGTGAATTTTACTGACCATGGAGCTTTAGGTAAAGTCTATGATTTTTTTTGTTCTATTTATAAAGTGATGAAGAAGTCAATAATAAAAAGAGCACATAATTCTTTAAAGGGGCAAAAGATCTGAATAGACATTTCTCCCAAGAAGACATAAAGATGGCTAATACGCACCTGAAAAGATGTTCAACATCATTAGCCACCAGGGAAATGCAAATCAAAACCACAATGCAACGCCACTTCACACCTGCTAGGATAACTAGAATAATTTTTTTTAAAGCATTGATGAAGACGTGAAGGTTAGGAACACTCCTACTTGGCTGGTGGCAATGTAAAATGAAGTGGCAGCTTTGAAAAACAGTCTAGCAGTTCCTGAAAAGGTTAAATACAGAATACCATATTACTCCGTAATTCCTCTCCTAGGTATATACCCAACAAAGGAAAATACATGTCCACACAAAAACCTGTTCACAAATGTTCACAGCAGAATTATTCATCATAGCTAAAAAGTGGAAACAACCCCAATGCTATCAAGTGATACATGGATAGGTAAAATGTGGTGTATCCGTCCCTGCAATGGAATAGCACTTGGTAATAAAAAGGAATGAAGTTCTGATACATGCTACAACATGGATGAACTTCGAAAACACTTTTTTGCAAAGGCGGGTAGACACAAAAGAACACATATTATATGACTCCATTTATCTGAAATGTCTGGAATAGGAAAACCTATAGAGACTAAAAGAATAGTGGGTGGCTAAAGCTGGAGAAGTTGTGGTAAATGAAGAGTGACTGCCAGGGGGTACAGGTTTTCTTTCTGGAGTAATGAAAATGTTCTAAAAGTTATGGTGATGGTTACACAACTTTGTGAATATCTTTTTTTTTTTTGAGACCAAGCCTCAAGCTGTCACCCTGGATAGAGTGCTATGGCATCACAGCTCACAGCAACCTCTAATTCCTGGGCTCAAGTGAGTCTCCTGCCTCCACCTCCCAAGTAGCTGGGACTACAGGCGCCCACCACAACGCCCAGCCATTTTTGATTGCAGCCGTCATTGTTGTTTGGTGGGCCCGGACTGGATTCTTGGATTCGAACCCTGCCAGCTCAGGTGTACGTGGCTGGTGCCTTAGCCCATTGAGCCACAGGCGCCAAACCTTTTTTTTTTTTTTTTTTTTTTTTTGCAGTTTTTGGCTGGGGCTGGGTTTGAACCTGCCACCTCTGGCATACGGGGCTGGTGCCCTACTCCTTTGAGCCACAGGTGCCATCCTGTAAATATCTTTAAAATATCTTTAAATAGGTCAATTATATGGTATGCAAATTATGTGTCAATAAAGCTGTTATGTAGTCTTTTTTTTTTTTTTGAGATATAGTCTCACTATGTCACCCTAGGTAGAGTGCTGTAGCATCACAGCTGATAGCAACCTCAAACTCTTGGGCTTAAGCAATTCTCTTGCCTCAGCCTCCCAAGTAGCTGGGACGACAGGCATGGGCCACAACATACAGCTATTTTTTTCTTGTGGTTGTCATTGGTGTTTAGCAGGCCTGGGCTGAGTTCAAACATGCCAGCCTCGGTGTATGTGGCTGGTGCCATAACCACTGTGCTACGGACGCCGAGCCTGTTATGTAGTCTTTTTAATGATGAAAGGAGACCACATGAAAGCCAGTAATGTACACTATAATAATTTTTTTAAAGGGTTACCATATCAGAAGTGAGATTTTTACATATAATCTAAATCCATGGATGTGTAGCCAAATTCCTAGGCAACAACCCTTGAGAAAATACCAGAAATGATGAACCAGCACTCATGCTATCTGGACCACGGCCTTTCTATTCTGCACACCGGCCTACAACTGTGGATCCTACGTTCCTTCATTTGCATCTTTTCTCCAGCCAGGCGCCTTTCTAATCTCCACCCAGAAAGAACAGGAACAGTGACTTACTGCCAAGGAGCCTTATCTCTTGGAAAAATTTAAAACCAGTCCAAGTTCTGGTCTTGATTTTAAAATTTTTATGAAGTCCTTTAAGATCTTATAGGCGTAACCTCCCCCCCATCCTTAACTCTAAGGAGCACCCTAAGATTCTATTCTGAGAAAAGGAAAATGCAATAAATGTCACCATCCGAGGCCCACAAAGGAGTCCCCAGACCTGTTGTATGGGGCTGCTGGTGTTAGAGAGACAACTTGGTTGGGACAGAGAGGTGGAGGGGAAACAGCAGGCAGGTCCTAAGTGTGGAGGCCTGCGAGAGCTGGGGATGATCGCCTCTTAGAAAAACAGGGGCCCGGTGGTAAAGACACTGCTGCTTAACCCACAGGAACTCACCCCGCAGGACTTCATCTTTGTTTAAACACCATCTGTCTTCCCCAGGAGACATTTTCCCACCAGCTGTGAAATGGACCTGGGATTCTGAATTGCTCAGGATTGGCTCATCATGGAAGTCTGAGACCGTTAGGAACGGTGGGAAATACTGTTCATCCTAAGGTCTGACCCAGAAAGGAAATTCCTGGCTGAAGTTATAGGTCTCAGAAGAAACTGTAGCATTGATTGCTTAGGAAAAGGAAGCTGGACAATGCGGACATGGAGGTGGAAGTGGGCAAGAATGACAAAGGAAATGGCTTTGCATATTCTCTTACACTTTTTACATTTGGAACCCACTTTCTAAAACTGTCTGGCATGTAGCAGGTACTCAATAGATATTTTGAGCAAATAGAGTCACACATGATTTTGAATTCAAGTTTCACCAATTTTACTATGAGCTTTCATTAGTTTTTTTAATATCTTTGAGTTCTAGTTTCCTTAAAAGTAGCATAGGAATCATATTCTGTCTCTACAATATTGTGAGAATTAAAAGAGTTGTTGCCTACAAATCACTGGCATACAGAAAGCACTCAATATATGGTGGTTGTGTTGCTGTGAGGGTGATAACGATAACAGTAACAACTAATCAGCTATGGCAATGAGGGAGAAGTAGCCCAAGGAGCTCCAGTTCTTTCATATTGACAGAACATCGCTCTAGAAAACATTGCTTGAAATAAATGTGCATTGTCTGGATTTTGGAAATCTTTGATTACAGAGATTTTGTTTTGTTTTGTTTTGTTTTTTGTAGAGACAGTCTCACTTTATCGCCCATGGTAGAGTGCCGTGGAGTCACACAGCTCGCGGCAACCTCCAACTCCTGGGCTTAGGTGATTCCCTTGCCTCAGCCTCCCTAGTAGCTGGGACTACAGGTGCCTGCCACAATGCCTGGCTATTTTTTTGTTGTAGTTTGGCCAGGGCTGGGTTTGAACCTGCCGCCCTCAGCATATGGGGCCAGCACCCTACTCACTGAGCCACAGGCACCGCCCTACAGAGAGATTTTTCAATTAGAAATGTACCCAGGATCTATCATACTAGATACTATTATCTCACGAGGATACAAGTTCTCTGCCTTCATGGAGCTTTGTTATAATGGTATTGAAAAATGAATGGAAACTGAGGCAAGAGAATCGCCTAAGCCCAGGAGTTGGAGGTTGCTGTGAGCTGTGTGATGCCATGGAACTCTACCGAGGGCAAATAAAGTGAGACTCTGTCTCTACAAAAAAAAAACAAAACGAATGGAAACTGAATAACTCCAGACTATCTGATTTTTGTTCTTGCCTTAGTGGACTTAAATATAATGAGCATATAGCAAGAAGATTCAAGAGCTGGAAATTCAATGAACCATCAGTGACTTTCAACTGGTATTGCGGCACACGCAGAAAAATTTTAAAGATCATTAATTAATTTTCAAAAGAAGTTCAAAGCTTGGTAAGTGTACATGTCAAAATTAAAACCTCTTTAAATTGATTATACAAGTATGTCATTGTTATGAATAAGAAAGCATTTTATTATAATAAATACCAGCTTATATCTAAAGTGGGTGGGGCACAGCTTTGAATGGTAAAGGTTTCCCAACACATCCAGAGCTGGTGCAATTTGACAAGGTCTTGCTGATGAACACTGATGTATGTTGAAACCATCTGAAGTGAACGAAGCCCCATGACTCAGCAATCCCTTGTGCCTAAGTAGTAAGGAGGTGTAGCTCGTGTGGACTGTGTCATACAATTCTGTCTAGATTTTAAATAGCGAAGTAGCTGGACACAAATTACCCCGCAAATCCTAGTTTTAAAATTTCTCCAAGTGTATTTAATTAATACTTGTATTTCTTTTTTTAAAAAGTATGAGTTTTTCGTGTACCTATTTTTATTATCTTTGATTCAGCATTTGTGTTTTGTTACATAGCATTGAATTAAAATGGACACGCTTTTAGTAAAGAAACAAAAATTAGAAGATAATACTGTTGTGCCAGTTACTGCTTCACCCAGTACATACGCAATTAAAAAGTTGGCTGGGTGCAGTGGCTCACGCCTGTAATACTAGCACTCTAGGAGACTGAGCTACTTGGGAGGCTGAGGCAAGAGAATCGCTTTAGCCCAAGAGCTGGAGGTTGCTGTGAGCAGTGTGACGCCACAGCACTCTACCCAGGGCGATAAAGTGAGACTCTGTCTCTACAAAAAAAAAGATAGAATTTCAAGTAATATCTCACCTCAAAGAGTAAACATGTTTGCAATTCAGTTGGATGAATCTACTGATATCAGAGGTAAACTCCAACTTTTAGCATTCACTAGATTTGTCAATAAAGGAGAAATCATAGAACAGTTTTCATTTTGTCAACCGCTCCAGACGAGAAACGGCCCAGATATTTTCGATTTGATCTATAATTAATTATAAGAACTTCTTTTGGGATTCCTGAGTAAGTATTGGTGCAAATGGAGCCCCGCCTATGTTCAGAGATGTAAAAGAATTTGTTACACTTGCACAAAAAAGGATCCAAAAATTATTTTTACAGTTTTCTACTTAGAGAAGTGCTAGCATCAAAATCATTAGTGCCTGAATTACAAAAGGTCCCAGATGACATTATTAAAATTATTAATTATAGTGGCAGCACCTGTGGCTCAGGAGCGGGGCGCTGGCCTCATATACTCAGGGTGGCGGGTTCGAATCTGGCCCCAGCCAAACTGCAACAAAAAAATAACTGGGCATTGTGGCGGGCGCCTGTAGTTATAGCTACACAGGAGGCTGAGGCAAGAGAATCGCATAAGCCCAAGAGCTGGGGGTTACCATGAGCTGTGATGCCACAGAATTCTACCAAAGGGCTTGGTGCCTGTGGCTCAATGGGCTAAGACACCAGCCACGTACGCCTGAGCTGGCGGGTTCAAATCCAGCCCGGGCCTGCCAAACAACAATGACGGCTGCAATCAAAAAATGGCCGGGTGTTGTGGTGAGCGCCTGTAGTCTCAGCTACTTGGGAGGTGGAGGCAGGAGACTTGCTTGAGCACAGGAATTGGAGGTTGCTGTGAGCTGTGATGCCACAGCACTCTATCCAGGGTGATAGCTTGAGGCTCTGTCTCAAAAAAAAAAAAAAAAGAACTCTACCAAGGGCGATAAAATTAGACTCTATCTCTAAAAAATAAATAAATAAATAAATATAATTCATTATATAAAAAGCAGGCTATTGTAATCAAGATCACTTGCAGAATTATGCTCCTCAATGGATCCTTCTCATAAGCAGCTTACTGCATACAAAAGTAAAATGGTTATCTCAAGGTATAGTTCTATCCAGCTTTTATGAATTAGGGTGGCGCCTGTGGCTCAGTAGGGCACCAGCCCCATATACCGGGGTGGCCCCAGCCAAACTGCAACAAAAAAATAGCCAGGTGTTGTGGTGGGTGCCTGTAGTCCCAACTACTCGGGGGAGGCTGAGGCAAGAGAATCACCGAAGTCCAAAAGCTGGAGGTTGCTGTGAGCTGTGAAGCCATGGCATTCTACCCAGGGCAACAAAGTGAGACTTTGTCTCTAAAAAAAAAAAAGATCTTATGAATTAAATGAAGTATCAACCTTTAAAAAAATGCAACATTCTTTTTGGCCATAAAAGTGTACTGAGGTTATAAAAAGAACACAACATTCTAAAGTAGATTTACTTAATGTCAAGGTTTGGTGTAATAAAGCTGCATTTCTTACAGATTTATTTCAGTGTTTGAATTAGAGTATGCAGGGAAATCACGAAAATGTTCTTACATCTACAGATAAAATTAAAGCTTTCAGAGAAAAATTACTACTCTGAAGGAAAGGGTTAGAAGAGAAAACGCAGTAGAAATGTTGGAACTAGTGAAAAGGTGCAAACTGGATAAAAATCTTATTGAATAAATTTTATAAACTTTAGATTTAAAGTATACAAATTTTGAAAAATTTTTTCTGCACCTGCAGTTGACAGAACATCTCTGGATGGGGTAAGAAATCCCTTTGTTTAAGTGCATGTACATTAGCAAACTTAAATATCACAGAAGAGGAAGAGTGAATATAAATAAGAAATGACAGAAGACTGCAATTAAAAGATTCGACAACAGATATTACATCTTTTTTATTATCTCTCAAGGGTGAATTTCCAAATATTACCAAAAAAGCAATAAAATTACTTCTTCTGCTCTCACTATCATATTTGTATGAAGAGAGCTTTTCTGAAATGAATATTAAAAACAAAAATCGGTCATGGCTAGAATCCTTGGAAGAAGATTTAGAGTATGCCTGTCCAAGTCGACCTTGCAAAGAAAATATTCTAAAAAAAGTCAAGCTCAGATAGCTCATTAAATGTTAAGTTATAATAAATAGAAAATTAAATACAAGTTTTAAAATAATTTTACTTGCTGTATTTTTATTACAAATTATAAGAAATTGTTTTATTTGAGGGCATAATGGTGCATTTTGTCTGTATTAGTAAATCAAAAAAGGTATATTATTTTTTGTTACTTTTTTTTGATCAACATAAATTTAAGGGTGGTGTGGAAGTTTAACTATAGGTTCAAGTGTGCTGAGATTAAAACAGTTGAAAAGGTGGCGCCTGTAGCTCAAGCGGCTAAGACGCCAGCCACATACACTAGAGCTGGTGGGTTCAAATCCAGCCTGGACCTGCCAAACAACAATGAAAACTACAGCCCCAAAATAGCCAGATGTTGTGGCGGGAGCCTGTAGTTCCAGCTACATAGGAGGCTGAGGCAAGAGAACAGCTTAAGCCCAGGAGTTTGAGGCTGCTGTGAGCTATGACGCCACAGCACTCTACCCAGGGTGATAGCTTGAGGCTCTGTCTCAAAATAAATAAAGTTGAAAAACACTGCTCTAAATCTTCTTACTTTCTCTTTGCATAACATCTGTACTTTTTTTTTTTGAGACAGTCTCACTATGTCACCCTTGGTAAAATGCAGTGGCATCACAGCTCACAGCAAACTCAAACTCTTGGGCTAAGCGATTCTCTTGCCTTAGCCTCCCAAGTAGCTGTAACTATAGGCATCCGCTATAATACCCGGCTATTTTTTGTTGTTGTTGTTGTTGTTGCAGTTGTCATTGTTGTTTAGCAGGCCCAGCCAGGTTCGAACCCACTTATGGTCAGTGTATGTGGCCGGTGCCCTAACCACTGAGCTACAGGTGCCAAGCCTAACATCTGGACTTTTGTATACTCATGAATTTAGAAGGTAGTGTTATCAGGTAGTTAAAAGCATGGACTTTTCTTTGATACTTCCTACTCTATGACCTTGGAGAAGGCATTTACTCTTTCTTAGCCTTTCTTTATTGTTTTGAGGTTAGCCTAAAAAAAAAAAAAAAAAAAAGCCAGGCTAATAACGACACATCGCATGGGTAAGATTAAACTATACTACTTCCTTTATAATTTTTAGTAGCATGCCTGATCCAGTAATTTAAATTCCTTTTACATTAGGGGAGTAGAATAAATTTTGCCCAAAAAATTTCGCCCAAAAAATAGCTGTAAAAATCTTTTCTTCTCCCAAGTTAAAAGGCAAACAGTTTTTGGCAGACTTATTTTACTTCATGAATTCTGCAAATGCCCTGAGTTCAATGTGTCCTACAAAGTTCATGGGTTGGAAACTTAATGCCCTGTCCAGTGTTGAGAGGTGGGACCTGAAGAGATGCTTAGATTTTAAGGGCTCTGCTCAAAATGAATGGATTAATATTATCTAGGGAGTGCATTCATTATCAGGAGAGTGGGTTTGTTATAACACCAAGTTCAGTCCTCTCTCACCTTGTCTCCCATGGAATGGTGCTGCAAGAAAGCCCTTGACAGATGCTAGCACCTTGGTATAGACTTGCCAAGCTCCAGAATCATAAGCTAAATAAGTTTTCTTTATAAATTACCAGTCTGTGATAGTCTGTTTTAGCAACACAAAACAAGCAAAATACTGTTGTTTATGACTTGAGGAAAAACAAAAATTGACAACAGGGACAGAGCTATACTTATTATTTCCTAAATCTTTGCTAGTTTAGAAGATGGTTCTGATTGATTACTCCTTCTGGGCTTCCAGTCTTGATTATTGGTATCTCCAACCACTCAGTCACTCAAGCTACAAGGGAAGAGCCATCCAGAATTGAGACAGGGAAGGGGAAAGCGAAAGGAAGAGGGTGAGTGCCCAATTTGAGGGACTGAACCTAATGAAATATGGTATAACTTCCAAGACTACAGGGAACACCTTTGGACTGATGGTTCCTGAGGAGCAGAAGCTATGTCTCAGTCATCCCTGGTCCCCCCACACCCAGCCTGTACCTGTCACTTATTATCACAAGTGGGTACTACATAGAAAGGGTAGAAGTTATAGGATGAAAGGCCAATGCTGTGTATAAAGGGCCTTCTGGAGAGAAGAGTCCATTCCATTTCTCTCAATGACAAGGCAAACAGCCAGATGGAGCAGGATATGTAAGAATTCCTAGAGGGAATGAGGACAAAGAATAACGTACAAGAGCAAGAATAATCAGGGTGATTGCTGTGGTGTTTCCATAGTGACAGCAACAGCAATAGTGCTGGTGACAAGTGTCAGGATGAAAAGCAGCATCTCCTAAACTTTAATGGTTGATGGCACTAAGCCAGAGTTTGTGTGACTCTTCTCTTTCACGGTCTTCAGGAGCGATGATTGCGGAGGGAGAGAACAAGGATGTCACAGATGGAGTTGCAGCCTTGGAGTTGATGGAAGACCAGCCAAAAAATGACTAGAGGCTCATTATTTTCAACCTTGTTATACCCCCAATGCTAGAAGCTGAAGAAACTTTGGCTACATTTTGAGAGTCCAGCAGATACTTTACAGGTGAGGAAACAGGCCCAGAGAGATTAGACAACTTGTCCACAGACCCAGAGTTAATAAATAGCAAAGCAAGGATTTAGTCTCAGATATGATTCTTAAACAAGTGAAGGCTTTTTGTGCTCCCAGAAGTCTTTGCCACTGAGGCAGCAATGGTAACATATGCAAGAATCTATTTGTAAACAATTTATTCTTTGGGTATGCACCCATTCCTTGGTGGTCTGAGATATTAAAATGAAAAACAGGAGGTCTTCGAAATAGAAAAAGAAAAAAAAAGTTACTGTATTAAATCTAAATATATATGCGAGTGTGTTGCCAATTATAATCAGGCATGTAAATATACACATATATATAGTATATGTAAAATCATTAATCATTTACTCCATGTTAAAATAAATTTGGTTTCTACCACTTTTTATTTGAAAAGGCATAATTAAAAATTATACAAGTTATTTCAAACTCCACTTATTGAAAGTAGTTCAATTATCCAATACTTTTAAAAAAATAAGTCATAGATAACATTTCCATACAAAGAGTATGAAACAGGCCCCCTTAATGTCTTTATAAAGAGTCAAGAAAAGATTATTAGCTTTTTTCAATTCATGGTTTAGTCCCATTGATAAAAAGGAAAATCAGAGCAATTCTAAAAGCATAGTTTGATTTTATTATTACTATCCTAATTTCAAGTTATACAACCCACTAAGTAATTCTTAATTCAGTGAAAGAATAACAACAGCCATGTCAAATAATATTTTTAATAGAATATTTATGAAATGATTCTACCAGTTTCTCTTCTCTTTCTCTTGAGAGAAAAAATTGAGCTGCCACTGATCCTCCTGCTGAGTAAAAGCCACTTGCTTCATTAGTTAAAATGTAACAGCAAGGTTTTAAGTTTCCTTCACAACAAAAGCTTTTGAATAAAAAGGTTAGGTTAGACCTAGTAGGATATCAAAGCAAATACTTATTTTCATAGGTCCTTTCAAATACACATTGGTGAAGTATACTTTGAAAATGTGGAAAGTGACCATAAGATTAAGACTTTTGACTGGCAAAGGGCTAGAAGATATGATAAATATTCAAATAACAATTTTTGTTTAAGAAAAGTCAAATAGGAACAAAATAGATGCATATTTGAAAATAATCTCTCTTCAAAGTAGTTCCACTGGCTCGGCACCCGTGGCTCAACGGGCTAAGGCGCCAGCCACGTACACCTAAGCTGGCGGGTTCGAACTCAGCCCGGCCCGCCAAACAACGATGGCTGCAACCAAAAAAAATGGCCGGGCACTATGGCGGGTGCCTGTAGTCCCAGCTACTTGGGAGGTGGAGGCAGGAGACTCACTTGAGCCCAGGAATTGGAGGTTGCTGTGAGCTGTGATGCCACGGCATTCTATCCAGGGGGACAGCTTGAGGCTCTGTCTCAAAAAAAAAAAAAAAAGTTTTTCCACTATCTGTCTAACAAGGTAGAAAATGTTAATGACAGGCTGATTTCACTCCCACCTGGGATGTAGAAAGCTGAAAAGAGCCTTGTTTTTACCATAACGAGAAAAAAGTCAGGCTCGGCACCTGTGGCTTAATGGGCTAAGGCGCCAGCCACGTACACCTGAGCTGGCGGGTTCGAATCCAGCCCAGGTCCGCCAAACAACAATGGTAGCTGCAAACAAAAAATGGCCTGGCGTTGTGGCAGGCGCCTATAGTCCCAGCTACTTGGGAGGCAGAGGCAGGAGACTCGCTTGAGCCCAGGAATTGGAGGTTGCTGTGAGCTGTGATGCCACGGCATTCTATCCAGGGGGACAGCTTGAGCCTCTGTCTCAAAAAAAAAGAAAAAACAGTCATAACTTTTCTTGAACCAATCAAGAGCTAAAGCCTCAGAACAGCCATGTACACTAAGGAAAGAAAGATAAGCCCTTCCACAAAGGAACAGACTGATCAGTGGCTGGCATGTCAGAGCTTGGGAAGAGGAGAGAGGTTACCATGCAAGCAGGTAAGAATTCCACTGAGATTTTACACCAGTTGCCAAAGGATCCCTGTGAACTATTATAGCATAAAAGTATAGATTCCTTGGGAGCTACAGATGCAACTGGAGATTGTACCAGCTAGCAAGCTTTTCTCCACAGACTTTACCAGGTACCCAAGGAAGATTAGAGGCAGGGTAAGAGAATGGAGAAACTTCCATCAATGGTGCAGACTGGGAGAAGGGAAGCTGCCACCACTACAGGAAAGGTTTGAAGCTCTGCCCAGGACCTTTTTTTCTTACACACAAAAGCCCTGGGGGGAAGGGCAGCAAAACTTTGGGCTTCCAGCAAACAGGTGAAGACCATCATGACTGTGATAAAGATAAAAACTAAAAACTTCTACTCCTAGGAAAGAGTCCAGAAACTCTACCCTGCAAAGAAGCTACTAAAGAAATAAGCAGAGTTTGGCTACTAGAAGGAGACAAAGATCACTAAGAAAGCCCTTCAACACTGCTCAAAAAAGCAGGAGCTGTGTGCAGAGGTGCTCCTGTGGTCTTTACTTGGAAGGCTGAGTCGGGAATATCGCTTAAGCTTAGGAGTTGGAGGCTGCAGTGCACTATGACTGCACCTGTGAACAGCCATGAACTCTATCCTAGGCAACATAGAAAGATCCAGCTCTCAAAAAAAGAAAAGAAAGCTGGTATCTCTATATGTAGAGATCAAAGCTGACTTTTAGGATCAGGACTATCACCAAGGATAAAAAGGAAGAACACTGCATAATGATAAAGATATCGATTCACTAAATATGACAATTGTAAATATGGATGCACCTAATAACAGAGGGGCTAGAAACTCAAGGGAGAAATAAACAAATCCACATTTGTTTTCAACATTTTAAATAATATAACTAGATAGAAAATCAGTAAGGATACAGAATACTTGACAACCCTATCAACCAACTTGACTTAATGGACATTTATAGAACAATATACCAGCAATAGGAGGCACATTCTTTCTCAAGTACATGAAACATTCAAACAATATGGTTTACATTCTGGGTCATTAAAAAAGAAAGCTCCACAAATTTTAAAGAATTGAAATCATACAAGTATGTTATCTGGCCACAATATAATTGAACTAGAAATCAATAATATATAGTTGGAAAATCCCCAAATATTTGGAAATTAAACACATTTCTGAATTACCAATGGGTCAAAGAGGAAGTCACAAATAAAATTAGAAATACTGAAGGTAAACTTACCAGTGATAAAACATTCAAATGTTGAGATAAAGTTTTTGTAAATAAGGCAGTTTTAGGTGGCTTTATAACTAGACTTTTTTTTCCATTTATGTCATGGAAAACTCTGCCCAATATTGAAAAGTTATATGATTTCATCACTTAGGAATAGAAATGTATACCTCATTTTAATCATTATTATTCAAAGAGGATGTTTCTTCTTCCCTATGTATTATTAGCCAGAATTTTATGTTATGAGAAAGCTGAGTTCCCACCCATTAAACTTTGTGTAACAGATAACAAGCATCTACAAAACCATATTCAATTTTTTTTTTCTTGCAGTTTTTGACCGGGGCTGGGTTTGAACCTGCCACCTCCAGCATATGGGGCCGGTGCCCTACTCCTTTGATCAATAGGCGCCACCCCATACAAAACCATATTCAATTTTAATGCTTCAGTTGAGAGAAGCAAGGACCTTTCGGAAAAACATCATTAATAAAATAAGAGGCACCAAACTTAGTCTGTTCTAGCCTTTCCTCTCTTTAGTCCTGTCAATTTTTGGTTTATATGTTTTTATGTTATTATTCATGTACAAATACAGATTTGGTTTTGTTTTGAGACAGAGTCTTGCTCTGTTGCTCATGCTAAAGTGCCAGGGCCTCAGCCTAGCTCAGAGCAACCACAAACTCCTGGGGTTCAAGCAATCCTTCTGCCTCAGCCTCTTGAATAGCTGGGACTATAGACATCTGCCATAATACCCAGCTAATTTTTCTATTTTTAGTAGAGAAAGGAGTCTTGTTCTTGCTCAGGACTCAAACTCCAGAGCTCAAAGGATTCTCCCACCTTAGCCTCCCAGAGTGCTAAGATTACAGATGGGAGCCACCATGCCTGGCCTCCCTATTTAATAATATACAAAAAAAGTTTTCATTGGTTATAAAAGAGCTACTTCATATGCAAAGCTAGAAATATATATTTATTAAGTGCCAAGTCCAAATTCTAAAACCCAACTTAATACACAATACAAATGAACTTTAGTTTGACAGAAAAATGGGTAAATATTAAATTTAATCAAATTTACAGTATATTGTCTTGATATAATCTGTCCTTTTAATAAAAGCAATGGTTCTCAACCTGTGGGTCATGACCCACAGGAACTGTATTAAAGGGTTGTGGTATCAGAAAGGTTGAGAACCACTGATTTATAGTCTGTACAGAGGCTCAAGTTCTGGGGTTTCCAGGAAATTTACAATTTTCCTTAAAAGTAAATTTCTGGCCCTCAAGTTAATAAAGATTTATCTGGGCTCGTAGAGGTAATCTGCTGTTTGTGACAGAGTGCTCTGTAGATTCTTCCACTTTAGACCTCTCCACCAGGTTAATGCCTCTGTTCTCTTTGTCTTTTCCATGTGATTTTTTATGCTGTGGATATAAAGAGAGAAATTAAGTCAATATAAAGTAAACATATGATATACATTAGTTGTATCCTAACTTCAGAAAAAGATCACAAATTTGAGCCAACAATTTGTTTAGCAGGTAGAGGTGATCTCCTTTTTTCTTTTATTTATTTTCTGAGACAGTCTCACTATGTCACTTTGGGTAGAGTGCCATGGTGTCACAGCTCACAGCAACCTCAAACTCTTCGGCTTAAGTGATTCTCTTGCCTCAGCCTCTCAAATAGCTAGGTCTACAGGCACCCACCACAACGCCCAGCTATTTCTTGTTGCAGTTGTCATTGTTGGTTAGCTGGTCTGGGCCAGGTTTGAACCCGCCAACTATGTGGCTGGAGCCGTAACCAGTGTGCTACAGAAGCCGAGCCTTTTCTTCTTTAGAGACCAGGTGTCACTCTGTCACCCAGGCTGGAGGGCAATCACATGATCACAGCTCACTGCAACCTCAAACTCCTGGGCTCAAGTAATCCCCACACCTAGCCTCCCTCGTCTTTATTTTTTTTTTTTTTGTAGAGACAGTTTCACTCTATAGCCCTTGGTAGAGTGCTGTGTCATCACATAGCTCACAGCAACTTCAACTCCTGGGCTTAGGCGATTCTCTTGCCTCAGCCTCCGGAATAGCTGGGTGCCCATCACAATGCCCAGCTATTTTTTTGTGTTGTTGCAGTTTGGCAGGGCTGGGTTTGAACCCACCACTCTCAGTATACGGGGCCAGCACCCTACCCACTGAACCACAGGCACTGCTCATCTCTATTTTTTTTAATAGAGATGAGGTCTCAGTATGTTGCCCGGGCTGGTCTCAAACTCTTGGCCACTAGTGATCCTCCCACCTAAGCCTTCCAAAGTAGTGGACTTACAGATATGAGCCACTACATTCAGCCAGATGCCTTCTTTATTATACCACTCATGGGAGAAGTAGGGTGAAAATATTAATTTATAGCATTTTTTTTTCCTAAGAAATAATTACAGACTTTATAAGGTAGTGGTTCTTATCAGGGAGTGATTTTGCCACCCAAGGAACATTTGGCAATGTCTGGAGAAATTTTTACCAGGTATTATACCTAGGGAGTATAGAAGCCAAGGAAGCTGGCTTGGTGCCTACAGGCTCAGCGGTTAGGGTGCCAACCACATACACCGGAGCTGGCGGATTAGAACTCAGTCCGGGCCTGCCAAACAACAATGACAACTACAACCAAAACAAGCCAAGTACTGTGGTGGGTGCCTGTAGTCCCAGCCACTTGGGAGGCTGAGACAAGAAAATTGCTTAAGTCCAAGAGTTTGAGGTTACTGTGAGCTGTGATGCCATAGCACTCTACTTAGGGCGACATAGTGAGATTCTGTCTCAAAAAGA
This sequence comes from Arctocebus calabarensis, assembly GCA_963573935.1. NCBI lineage: Eukaryota > Metazoa > Chordata > Mammalia > Primates > Lorisidae > Arctocebus > Arctocebus calabarensis. Next base: position 10,385 of record CAUYON010124131.1, on the reverse strand, counting down.
AAAAAAAAAAGCCAAGGATGCTGCTATACATTGTATAATACACACAAAGTCCCACCCCAACAAAGAATTATCCAGTTTAAAATGTTAATAGTGTAGTCCTTGAAGAACCCTGCTCTAGGGACACAAAGATTTGCTACCATGCAAAAAAGCCAGTTCTACCTTAAGTAGGGAGGCTGGTTTATGGGCACTTCTGAATCTTTTTCTTTTTTTTTTTTGAGACAGAGCCTTAAGCTGTCACTCTGGATAAGGTGCTGTGGCATCACAGCTCATAGCAACCTCCAATTCCTGGGCTCAAGTGAATCTCCTGCCTCTGTCTCCCAAGTAGCTGGGACTATAAGGTGCCCACCACAACGCCAGGCTATTTTTTGGTTGCAGCCGTCATTGTTTGGCAGGCCCAGGCTGGATTCGAACCCGCCAGCTCAAGTGTACATGGCTGGCACCTTAGCTGCTTGAGCCACAGGTGCCGAGCCTGCATATCTTATTTTTTTAGTAATTTTTAAAAATTTATTTCATATTCCTCATTTGGTAGTTAAGTTTGCTGGAATCCCCCTCCTCGTCTGTAGAAAACATTGAGACTGGTGACATTCGTTCTGAGTATACTCAGTCATCAATGCTAAGACAAATCATAACCAACTTTTTAAAAATTCAGAGAAACTCCCTTATCAGACTGCTATCAGAGAAAGGGTCATTTCCGGACTTCAGCTGAAGGTCTAAAACTCAATCCCAGACCTTTTATGGTACTAGGGACTCCCTTGTCATAGCTGAATCACTAAGGCTAGCCTTCAAAATGCCACAGTTGATAACAATGAAAGGATTTCTGATCAGGTATTAAGTAGTCACTGAGGTTCTCTTATCTTTCCCTTTTTTCCCTAACTTTGAAGATTAGAGAGAGAGATGAAAACTCAATTATATTTACCATTCTATTAAACAGTAAGGAATAAAGCAAAAAGTAGGAAAAATTTTGGGATAAAAGTGCCCAGAGATAGACACAGAGGAATTCAAGAAAATCTGGAGTGAACTTTTATTTATTTATTTATTTATTTATTTATTTATTTATTTATTTATTTATTTTTGAGACAGAGCCTCAGGCTGTCACCCTGGATAGAGTGCTGTGGCATCACAGCTCACAGCAACCTCCAATTCCTGGGCTCAAGCGAGTCTCTTGCCTCCACCTCCCAAGTAGCTGGGACTGCAGGCACCGGCCACAACGCCCGGCCATTTTTTGGTTGTAGCCGTCATTGTTGTTTGGCGGGCTGGGGCTAGATTCGAACCTGCCAGCTCAGATGTATGTGGCTGGTGCCTTAGCCCATTGAGCCACAGGCGCCAAGCCAATTGTTTTCATTTTTAAAAGAGAAATCCGAAGTTCAAAGAGTCCAAGTGCTTGTCCAAGGTCACAGAGGTAGGAAGAGACAGAGCTGGGATTTGAACTCCTGGGTGTTAGAATGTCCAGTCCACCCCCTCTCACATCTTTTCAAGGTATGGCCACAGCTCTGTGGTTGGTGTTGTAAGTGGCCTTCTGACCTATGAGCGTTTTTCGTAGACTTTCAGGGCAGGGTTTGTCTCATTTGTCATCCCATTATGCCTCGATCGGGGCCAAGCACAAACCACTCAGTAGATGTTCGAGGAGCTGCTTTGAAGTGTCGACATTTGGTGAGCAACCTCACTTACCCATTAACAACTACAGCAAAAAGGTTGGGGGTGGAGTCTTTAAGAGTAGTAGGGCTAGTAGGTAGGAAACAGAGGGGAAGGCCTGTCCCACCCCCTGCCCTGGCTCTTCCAGCATTTCTGAGTTGGAGTTGGGATTAACAGAACTACGGGAGCCTTAGAGGCCAAAGCTGCAAAGCTCTTGGAGCTCTCTGAGTGAAGGAAGTCCTGGCTCCAGGAATGTGGTCCACCTGTCCCCCACCTGCCTTCTTCCTGCTCCTAACCTTTCTGATGAGCTGCAATGCTAGGCAACAAGCAGGCCATGAAGTGGTGCCTGGCCCCCTGAGAGGACCTGCCCTCCTTCTCTGAGTGCCTGTGGGAGCCCCCTGCCCCTGCTCAGGGCCCCTCCCGCCTCACCCTCAGTGCTGGCATCATCCACCAGGATGATCTCCTTCAGCAAGATGGCGGGGGTGGTGTGTAGGACGCTGTACACTGTTCGCAGCAGGGTGGACCAGGCTTCGTTGTGAAACACAATGATGACGCTGGTGGTAGGCAGGGCCGGACAGCGCCGGAACTTCCGGTCCACACACCTGGAAGGATGAAGGCATGGACACAGCTCTCCAGGCCCCTGCAAGTTCCAGGACCCTCCCAAACCACCCTGTGCTCCTTTGAGCCCCCAGCCTACATCCTCTGCTCCAGTTGGGAACAGCCACGCCCCGTCTTTACCTTCCCCATGAGTGCTACCCACTCTGAGGCTCTGCGCAGGTTCTAGCCAAACCCCCCAAATCCATCCCCCTTGAGCCGGCTCTGTGCCTCAGCTACGATGCTGAGGCTTCCCTCCCTTCTCTCATCTGCTGTCTGCTACCAGGCTAGGAGCTCCAGGGCTGACGCTCTCCCCGTAACCTGCGTACTGTACAAAGTGTAATCCCATCCAGAGCTCCCAGAGGGGTAAGTGATAAAGGACAAGTTTGACATATGAGAAAAGTGACTACAATTTCCATACTCAGTGAGAGGAAGAGGCTCTTCCCTTCACAATTTACAGTGTCCCCCCCTCTCATTTTCTCATTAACTCCCTGTAATCTGATGCTACTATCAGTCAATCTCCTGGGACCTTTTTTCTATCTCATCCACTCCAAACACGCTGTGGCACTTGGCCATGCTGCTATCTTCCTGACACTCCAGCTTGGGGTTGTGGGGGTGGGAAAGTGTGAATCCCAAATCTCAAGGATCACATGGCCTAACACCCTTTTCTGACCTCTGCTATCAGCAAGATTTTTTTTTTTTTTTGAGACAGAGTCCCACTATGTCGCCCGGGTAGAGTGCTGTGGTGTCACAGCTCATGGCAACCTTAGACTCTTGGACTTAAATGATTCTCTTGCCTCAGCTTCCCAAGTAGCTGGGACTACAGGAGCCCGCCACAATGCCTGGCTATTTTTTGTTGCAGTTGCCATTGTTGTTTTAGCTAGCCTGGGCTGGGTTTGAACTTGCTGACTTCAGTGTATGTGGCTGGTGTGGTAACCACTATGCTATGGGTGCCGATCCTGTCAGCAAGATTTCTCAGGGACCCTCCAGAGTTTCCAGCTTCTTCCACTGGCTGTCTTTGTACCCAACACATTTCTCTGACGAGAAGCTCATCAGAACTCCAAGTAGCATCTTGTTCCAGGGCTATAAGACTTGGTTCATGTTGGAAGAAGCCAGGTTGATAGCTCTAAAGAATCATGGATTTGGGAGCAAGAACTCCAAGTGAGAAAAGGCCCAAATGGGCATAACTCTCAATTTGGAAGAGACAGAGACTAGGTGAGGAAGACACAAAATTTTTAACTTGAGGACAGTGGGAACACAGCCATGGCTGTGTCAGAGTGAGGGGCTGCTGTTCAAAGATCTAAGTGCTGGTCTTCTTGGCCAAGACTGGGAATATAAATACTTCAAATGAAGTTGGAATCAATTCATGGCCTTGTGAGCCTTTACCGGAGAAAACCTAGATATGCAAGGGTATTCCTGACCCCTAGACTGCTGTCAGGAAATGTCCTTTTGCCCACCAGCTCAGTATTAGAGTCGGACCGTCCTGGGAGCAGCCCTCAGCACAGGCAAGGCCACCAAAACCACAGCCTGGTATCAGTTCCTCCCAGTCAGCCCTGTGCCAGCTCCTGGCACCAGGCTGAGCTCCTTCTTCTGTGTCCTCTCAACTTCACAACTGTGCTTCCCTTTCACAGGTCTCCCTGGGCCTCTGGCTGGACTATGCTTCTCTGAACCCCAACCCTGGGATCATCAGAGCTGGTCTGGGAAAGAGGTGAGAGCTTAGAGGAAATTCTTACCCATATTCTGAAATCTCTTTTCCTGGCACTTGGCCTATGGCCATGGCCATACCAGCCATTCCTTTGGCCAAGCCATCACCTCGCCCCAGGACTATGCTTGCTACTTACTCAGGGGGTCGGGTGTCTGGCCCCAGGGCTCTCTGCAGGGAGATCCGGTCGCTGGCAAAGGCATTGAAGCAGTGCTTCTTATAGCCCTCTTCCTTTTCCTGGGTCTCCTGGGGGGTCCACTCACTCTTCTGAAATGCTTTCCCATTTGCCCCGGGGCCATTGGGGTCTTGTGGTGGCCGTTCCCAGAAGGGCTTGAGCTCAGCTGGAGTATAGAATCCAGGGAGGCAGGACTGGTTTGCAGAGACCAGAGTCTGCTGAGGTTCTGGAGCCCTGATCTGGAGCTTGGGCATTGAATCTCTAAGGTTGTTCACAGCCTCCACCATGAGGTCCAGGACGTGATCCTTCTGGCTCACCAGGGACTTCAGCCATGGTTTCTCCGTGGCCTGCTCCCTGCTGTTTACATCCCTCTGCAGGACAAAGAGGAACAGCACGAAGGCGCTGCCCACTATGGCCAGGCGCAGGGGCATGTGGCGTCTGCGGAGGAGCCTCATCCTCCCGAACCAGTGGGGAACCCAGCCGGGTCAGCTCCAGAGTCCAGGGCCCAAGCCTAGAAATAGCTTTCTATGTCGTGATGGCCACACGTTGGAGCCTCAGCCTGAAAATGAAGAGGACGAGAGAGAGAAATGAGCCAAGACGGGGTTAGGGAGAAAGTTGGGGTTTGGAGTTCGGGACTAGGCTCTGTCGCTAAGGTGACATCACCTTAATAGTCACATTTTTCCTGTGTCTAGATTTCCTTTATCCATAAGATATAGAGTCTAGATTCAGTGTTTGTTTCTTGCCCTAAGATTCTGACATTCATGGGTCTAGAGTCGCTGAACACTGAAACACTACACGAAGACATTTAATCAAATTATATTAATTTAAATTATAACCACTTTGGGGGCCAGATGTAGGGGCTCATGCCTGTAATCCCAGCACTCTGGGTGGCCAAGTTGGGTGGATCACTTGAGCTCACGAGTTTGAGACCATCCTGAGCAAGACCGAGGTCCTGTCTTTAGGGCAATATAGCTGGGCATTGTGGCAGGTGCCTGTAGTCCCAACTCCTGGGGAGGCTGAGGTAAGAGAATTTCTTAAGCCTGGGAGTTTGAGGTTGCTGTGAGCTAAGATGCCACAGCACTCTACGGGGGGCGGAGGGGGGTAAGAAATTGTGACTCTGTCTCCAAGAAAAAAAAAAATCACTACTTTGGGAAGTAACTTGCCAATATCAAACAAAATTTAAAGTGAATACACTCTGTGAGCCAGCAACTCCACTTTTAGTTTTTTTTCCCAGATAAACTCTGGTACACACAAGCCAAGAGGTATGTATAAGAATGTTTAGAGCAGCACTGACTAAAATGGTATAACCTACAAGTCCATCAGCAATAGAAGGAATTAATAAAATGCAAAATATCTGTACCATGGAGTTTTCTACAGCCATGTCAAAGAAAGAACCACTTCTCCATGCAACAACACAGATGCAGTGTTGTGTGAAAAGAGCAAGTTGCAGAAGGGATACATATAGTATGATTCCACTTAGAGAAAATGTAAACACATGCTAAAATGAAATAATATCTTATTTATGAATACATATATGTAATGAGGCTATCAAGAAAACTAAAGATTTGCCAGGCGTGGTGGCTCATGCCTGTAATCCCAGCACTGTGGGAGGCTGAGGAGGGAGAATTGCTTGAGCTCAGGAGTTCAGAGGCTCACCTGAGCGAGAGTGAGACCCCAACTCATGAAAAAAATGGAAAAACCCAGCCGGGCGCCTGTAATCCCAGTGACTTCCAGAGGCTGAGGCAGCGGGATGCCTACAGCCGGAGTCAGGTTGCGGTGAGCTACCACGCCCACTGCACTCTGCTCAGGGGCATAGGGTGGCACTGTGGCTCAACAAAAAAAAAAGGAAAGAAATAAAAAATAAGCAACGAAATAAAATTAAAAAACCAAAAAAAAAATAATTTAAAAAAAAAGAAAGAAAACTAAAGATTTAATATAACCAAAGTTTCTGAAGAGAAAAGAAAAGGTACAGGATTGGAGGTGGGGGACAGGAAGCTTTGAGGTACTTTTTCTTGTATTGATTGGTGAACTGCTGGTATTGTTATTCTTCATACCCTACACATATTTTAGAAATATTCTTTTGTATCTACTCCTATGTAAGAAAAAAGAATTTAAAAAGAAACCTAAGATTTTTTGGCAACATCTTCCAGGTGGGGTTGGGCATGGTCATCCCCTAGCTCCCACCCCTAGGCCAGGGGTCCCACATCCCAGAAGACGAAGGTTTGTGGAGCTTCCTGTGGAGAGCGCTGGAGGTATAAAGCTCACTGGTTGAGCACTAGACATTGGTGGTGACAGATCTGGCCACACATCCCAGTTCTGCCTCTTCTAGTAATAGCACCTACCTCCTAGGGTTGTTATAAGGTCAAGATAAAAAAAAAAAAATTCATGGTAAAAGCTTAGCAGTTTCCGCATATAAGCTCTCAGAAAGTGTTAGTTTTTATTATTAGCAAGTGCCTGACCCTTGGGTGATTTACTTAATCCATCTAATCCTTGATCTCCTCACCTATAAAGTGAGGGTAACTGATACCTAACTCATAGGATTGTGGTGAGGATTAAATAATATGTAAAATACTCAGGCCGAGTACCCGTCATATACAACCCTCAATAAATGGTATCAATTCTTTCTATTATTATACTAACCTCCTGCTCTACTTCTCAGCAGTTATCCTCAAGTACCTGTTCCTTGGCTAAAGCCACGTTCATCATGCCTTGTATGTTTGCTTAAAAGTGATTCTAGCCAGGCACGGTGGCTCATGCCTATAATCCTAACACTCTGGGAGGTGGAAGTGGGTGGATTGCTTGAGCTCAGGAGTTCGACACCAGCCTGAGCCAGAGTGAGACCCCTGTCTCTACTAAAAATAGAAAAACTAGCCGGGCATTGTGGTGGGCAGCTGCAGTCTCAGGTCCTCAGGCTGAGGCAAGAGGATCGCTTGAGCCCAAGAGTTTGAGGTTGCTGTGAGCTACAACTTCATGGCACTCTACCCAGGGTGAGTGAGAATCTGTCTCGACAAAGAAAAAAAAGTAATTCTAGTTCAATTATTTTTATTTTTATATTTTTTAGAGACAGAGTCTCACTTTATCGCCCTCGGCAGAGTGCCGTAGCATCACAGCTCACAGCAACCTGGGCTTAGGCAATTCACTTGCCTCAGCTTCCCGAGTAGCTGGGACTATAGGCACCCACCACAATGCCCGGCTATTTTTTGTTGTTGCAGTTTGGCCAGGGCCAGGTTTGAACCCGCCACCCTGGGTATATGGGGCCGGTGCCCTACCCACTGAGCCACAGGCGCCACCCCTCTAGTCCAATTATTAATAGTGTTATTTAAACACTATTGCAAGTTCCTGCCTATGGAAAAGCCTGGTGTCTGAGGTCTGGAGAATCTCAGTGGCTGGAATGATCTCAGTGGGGAGCTGGGCTCACTCCGGACTGGGGGAGACAGGTGATTTCTTTCATACCATCAGATTCAGCAGCAGTATTAAAAATCAAACAAAAGAGTTATCTTTGAGCATCTGTTTTGTATTAAGCATTGTCTGGGAGATAGAAGATTTGTTTATTTTACCAATATTTGTTGAATACCTGCTACTTGCTGGGTCCTCTGCAAGATGCCAGGGACACAGAGACGAACAAACCTGGGGCTCAAGGAGCATAGCCAATGGAAGGCATCAGAGTGTAAACACAGATTACTCACCCCAAAGACAGCAAGAGGGGAGTACCCTTGAGTGCTGCAGGGGAGGGCACTTAGATACAGGAAACTCAGCAAATGGGAAGGTCTGTGAAGAAGTTTCACAGGGGGAGAAACGTGAGTCAACTTGGGCGGAGCACTAACCCACAAATAGGAGTCAGGCAAATAGGGTGAGCACGTTCAGGCAGAGGGAATAGCATATGCAAAGGCGGAGAGGGGTGACAGCACAGCCAATCAGAGAACCGCAGGTGGCTGGGGATGCGGCAGTATGAAGTCTGATTGGTAGCAGAAGATGGGCCTGCAGAGGTAGCTGAAGCCAAGTCAAGAGGGCCCTGTTCATCATCCTGAGGAGTTTGCCCTTGACCTGAGCCATAGGAAGCAGCAAATGATCAGGTGGGAGCCCAGCGTTACGGAAGAGCAAGGGCAGCTGGTGGAGAGTGACTAGAAGAAGGTGGACAGTTAAGAGAAGCTTCAGGGTCTGACCCAAGGTAGTAGCCATGTGGATGGAAGAGGGAGGATATGGTGCTAGGAAGACTCCCTTTTCCCAAGTGATTTTGCAGACTTGTTGGAGAATGAGAACTAGTAGCTCTGCGTCACGGTGGCACTTATCTAGGGAAGAGACACTGCATACCTCTTTGTACTTTGAACTCTATGTTATCTACTCAAAGATTGAAACATAATAAAAGCACAGACATTAAGTGCCAAGATGGGAGAACCAGAGTTCCCTGTAGGCTTGAAAAAGGGTAGAGTGCTGTGGCATCCCAGCTCACAGCAACCTCCAATTCTTGGGCTCAAGTGAGTCTCCTGCCTCTGCCTCCCAAGTAGCTGGGACTACAGGCACCTGCCACAACGCCCGGCCATTTTTTGGTTGCAGCTGTCTTTGTTGTTTGGCAGGCCCAGGCTGGATTCGAACCCGCCAGCTCAGGTGTATGTGGCTGGCGCCTTAGCCCGTTGAGCCACAGGCGCCGAGCCCCCTGCTGCTTTTTGTAACCTCCCCAAGAAAGAAAGGCAAGAAAGAGAGCAGAGTTAGAAACACAGGTGTGGTAAGGCGTGGTTACCAGCTGCTGCCCCTGCTCAAGACTCACCTCCTTCAGGAAGGCCTCCCTGACTGATGCACTCAGAATTGCCCAGGTGGCTTCACCTCCCTTGTCCTGGCACTGCCTTATAGTCCCAAGCAGTGGTGTTTCTTTGCTCTTTTTATTTCCCTTGGAGAAAGAGGCCTCAAGTTAAATTGAGCTCATCTCCTCTCTCAATCCAACCTGGCTGTTACTTTCTTCGTGAAACCTGAAGTTCCTCAGCGTGCTGACCACATCCTGAAACGAAATGAGACACCTGTGAGTAGCCCTGCTGGTGAGGGACTCGCTCTCTAGTTTGCTCACTGCAGGCAAAGGGAAAGGGTCCCTTAGAAGGGACACGTAATCCAATGAAGTCACAGGACTTTGGGATTAAGGATTGCTGCTCCCTGTGTGGGAGAAGATCCCCCACAGTGTGGTTAACAAGATCCAGAGGCCCCCTTGGAGCAGGAATAGCCCCACGATCGTACTTCGTCAAGTGCAGCGCTTCACAGGGCTCCACGCCTGCAGTCCTGTGGATCTCCCTTCCACTGGGCTCCCGTGGCCTGGCCTCTTGGTCCTCATCCACTCACTTCCCTCCTGCTGCTGCCGAGCATTCATTCCTGTCTTTCTCCTCCAGCCACCTGCAACTCATCAGACTATCTTGGTTTTGATACTGAGATGATGCAAGAAATCTTCTTTCTCCGGGAAGCTTTCTCAGACTGACCACTGGCCAGGACATGAACTTACCTACTCTTACTGGTATAAGGAACTGAGCTTCACCTGGCCCAGTGAAGTGTATTCTACCAAACTGCCCCAAACACCCCATTATAGTGCCATAAAATAAATTTGTAGGGTTGCAAATCAGCATGAAAAAAATTATTTAGGTTCGGCACCTGTGGCTCAACAGGCTGGGGCCGCCAGCCACGTACACCTGAGCTGGCAGGTTCAAATCCAGCCCGGGCCCACCAAACAACCACCAAAAAATGGCTGCAACCAAAAAATGGCCGGGCGTTGTGACAGGCGCCTGTGGTCCCAGCTACTTGGGAGGCGGAGGCAGGAGACTCGCTTGAGCCCAGGAATTGCAGGTTGCTGTGAGCTGGGGTGCCACAGCACTCTATCTAGGGTGACAGCTTGAGGCTCTGTCTCAAAAAAAAAAAAAAGTTGCCTCAGCAACTGGGGTGCCGGCCCCATATACTGAGGGTGGCAGGTTTCAGCCCAGCCCCGGCCCAACTGCATCAAAAAAAAAAAAAAAAGAAAAAAGCAAAAAATGGGCGGCTCCTGTGGCTCAGCGAGCAGGGCGCCGGCCCCATATACCGAAGGTGGCGGGTTCAAGCCCGGCCTCGGCCGAACTGCAACACAAAAAAATAGCGGGGCGCTGTGGCGGGCGCCTGTAGTCCCAGCTACTCGGGAGGCTGAGGCAAGAGAATCGCTTAAGCCCAAGAGCTGGAGGTTGCTGTGAGCAGTGTGACGCCATGGCACTCTACCCAGGGCGATAAAAGTGAGACTCTGTCTCTACAAAAAAAAAAAAAAAGAAACACGCTTAATAA
>CAUYON010124130.1:0-25271 GCA_963573935.1 Arctocebus calabarensis | reverse complement strand
CCAGGGTGACAGCTTGAGGCTCTGTCTCAAAAAAAAAAAAGAATCGCCTAAGCCCAGGAGCTGGAGGTTGCTGTGGGCTATGATGCCACAGTACTCTACAGAGGGCGACAAAGTGAGACTCTGTCTCTAAAATAAATAAATAAATTTCAACTTCCTGAATTTTACCTAATCTAACTTTATTGCAAATATACTAAGTCTATCTAAGGTAGAAAGAAGAAAAAGCAAAGGGCCTGAGTCAGGGCCACAGAACACTCTAGAACTGGGGTCCAGGCAGTGCCACTGCAAGTTAAATGCCGCGGAATCTAGAACCACACCATTCACGTCAGAACGGAGCCACACCGCGGGTCAAAAATGACGTGAGGCTCACAAGCCCAGACAAGGCAAACAGAGAAAGGAGAAGCAGCCGAGGGGAGGCCCACAGGGAGAGGAGGAGGAGGAGAAGTCCCAGCCCACAGGCAGGGCAGTGCCATGGAGATAACAGGCATCTCAGGTCCCGCTGTTCACTGTCAAAAACTTAGTCTTCCAGAGACTGCTAGAAGCCAGAGCCAACCACTGTATTTGAGACTAACTTACCATGACCACACAATATTCCAAAATTATCATCTTAAAACTCTGTAAATATGTAATATTTACAACTAATCCTTTTGCCAGTTCTAAGGATAGTCCCGTTTCTTTTGGATCAACATGCAAGCTGTTTTGTGCTTGTAGGTCAGCAGACTAGAGAGGAGCTGGAAGGGGTGAGAGCCACTTAGCATCTTCTCTAGATGACACTGTGAGCATAGCCACCCTGCTGAAGTGGTTCTTAGGTCTAGCTTCCAGTAAAGTCTAAAGAAGAGTCACACACATAAGATTAACTTACATGATCAATGCCTCCCATTCAAAAAAATTCTCTTCATTCATGGGGCCTGCAGGGAAAGAAAAATTTCACATCATTTTAACTGTGAAGGCAACTTTGGAAATTAAATGATAAAGGTATTAACATTAGTACCTCACCTGCCACAATTCCTTCTGGAGGGTTCAGTGTTAATTCTACAAAATAGAAAGTAAAACCATTATTAAACAATGAATATATATTTTCATTTTAACAAAACACCTTTATAAAGCGTGTGTGACTAGAGGTTGCAAAAATCTGACATTATCAAATATAGCAAATATTTTATAAGTTAGCTATTGATTTTTCAATACCACTGTACAAAATCTGTGAGTCCCCACAGACCCAATATTCACAGATATCACACTTCAACACAGAAAATAAAAATAACAAGAGAAGTCAACAGCAATTTAATACTGGCAGGTTTTGAAGACTTGAGGCCCACTGAGAAGCTGCCACAGGAGCCCTTTCAACTCTTAGCCTCTTAGTTTTTTATCTGTTGACAAGGGAACCTCCAGAATGAAGCCAACCCCACAGACACATCTGGAAAGGTGAAGAGCAGGCGCATGCCAATGTCATGGCAGGAGGACAGCAATGCAGGTCAGAAACCAGGCCAGAAGTGCACTCCCTGGACAGAGTGCTGAGGAAATCGATAAAATAGTAAGCAAACATACAAAAGATCAACCAAAAGGTAGTTCTTTAAAAAAGCAGAAAATTTAAAATGAATAAATTTTTGCCAAATAAATGTAAAGGTTACGGATTGAAAAAGAAATAAAGCTCATTATTCACATTGCTATGCTTATGTACATAAAAAGTCCAAAAGAACTAGACTAGTGAACTAGAAAAATAGTTCACTGAACTAAACTGGAATAGTGATTTTAGCAAAGTTGCTGAGTATGAGGCCAATATATAATACCTAACTGAACTGCAGACCCTTGGGGCTGTAGGGAATTTGTTCCACAACCTCCTGTGTATACCAAAATCCACTCAGGTCTCTAACATAAAATGGATCAGTATTTGCATATACTCTGTGAACATATTCCTCTATACTTTATCTCTAGAGTACTTACGATACAGCATGTATTATACATACTGCACAGGTGTTACACTGTATGGCTCAGAGCTACAGTCACCCAGCCCAGGCCACAGACCAGCATCAGTCCGTGGCCTGCAGGAACCGGGCCACACAGCATCACTGCCTGAGCTCCTTCTCTCCCACTGCCTCAGACAGCCTGTGGAAAAATAGCCTTCCATAAAACCAGTCACTATTGTCAAAAAGGTTGGGGACCAGTAGGTTAGGGAATAATGACAAGGAAAAAGTTCGTACATGTTCAGTACAGACACGATTTGCTTTTAGTATTTTCAACCTGTGGCTAGTTGAAACCACAGATGCAGAAACCCCAATCCAGAGGGCTGATTGTATCAGCAAATTAGCAAATGTAAGTCTAAAAAAGATGCCAATTACAATGGAAAACACAAGAAAGTAAATCTCAAAGACAAATAAGGTCTCTAACAGAATAGAAAAAATTAACAAGAAATTTAGAAAGAGTTCAATAAATAGGGATTATATCATATTCTTAGGTTTAAAACTCAATATTAAGACCAGGGTAATCCTAGCACTCTGGGAGGTGGGAGAATTGTTTTAGGCCAGAGGTTCAAGACCAGCCTAAGCAAGGGCAAGACCCGGTCTCTACTAAAAACAGAAGAAAAAAAAATAGGGCTGTGTGTGGTGGCTCACACCTCTAATTTCAGCAGTCTGGGAGGCCGAGGCAGGTGGATTGCCTCAGCTAACAGGTTCAAGACCAGCCTGAGCCAGAGATCTCATCTCCAAAAAAAAAATAGCTGGGTGTAGTGGACCTTATAGTTTCAACTGCTGTGGAGGCTGAGGTAAGAGGATCCTTGAAGCCCAAGAGTTAGAGGTTACTTGAACTATGACACTACAACACTCTATCGAAGGCAACAAAGTGAAACTCTGTCTCAAAAAAAAAGGGGGCGGTGCTTGTGGCTCATCGAGTAGGGCGCTGGCCCCATATACCAAAGGTGGCGGGTTCAAACCCGGCCTCGGCAGAACTACAAAACAGAAAAAGAGCCAGATGTTGTGGCGGGCACCTGTAGTCCCAGCTACTCGGGAGGCTGAGGCAAGAGAATCGCCCAATCCCAGGAATTGGAGGTTGCTGTGAGCTGTGTGATGCCAAAGCACTCTACCGAGGACAATAAAGTAAGACTCCGTCTCTACAAAAAAAAAAATTAGCCAGACATGTGGCCAGTACCTGTGGTCCCAGCTTCTCAGGAGGCTGAGACAGGAGGATCACCTGAACTCAGGAACCTGAGGTTGCTGTGAGCTGTGACACCACAGCACTCTAGCCTGGGCAACAGAGACTCTGCCTCAAACAAAACAAAACAAACCTCAGTATTATAACAATAGCGATCCTTCTCAAACTGTACTTATAGACTCAGTACAACCTGTGTTAAGATCTCAGAAGGTTTTCTTGTTTGAATTTGGCAAAATTATTTTTTTTAATTTACCATAAACCCAATGAAGTGATGGACAAGATGATCCAATCCTAAAAGATACATAAAAATGCAATGACCAAGAATAACCAAGACACTTTTTAAAAAGAACAAATTGAGAAAACTCCGTGAGTCACGCCCCATGTAAAGCTATGGTAATTAAGGCAGTGTGATTTGGGTTCAGGGTGCCCAGCAGCAGACCAGGCAACCACAGACCCTCGACTCACTTCAACAGCACCACTGCAGCAGAGGTAAAGGACAGTTTTTTGTGTGTAGTTTTTGGCTTGGGCTAGGTTTGAATCTGCCACCTCTCCACCTCCAGCATGTGGGGTCAGCACCCTACTCCACTGAGTCACAGGTGCCACCCAGGACAGTCTTTTCCATTAAATAAAACTTTTACCACACAGAAAAATCAAAATATATAAGAGAAAATGGAGGTAAGGCAGCAGATTTGAACAGACCCATAAACAAAGATGTAAATGGCATGATGGTCTGCATGTTTGTGCACCCTGAAATTCTCGGGTTGCAACCTAACACAAGTACTAGGAGGTGGGGCCTCTGAGAGGTGATTTACCCTCTCAAGTGGTTCTAGTGCCTTCACAAGAAGAGTAAGAAGGATATAATGAGCAAATAGCCAACTGCAAAACCTCATCAGACACCAGACGTGCCTTCCACCTGGGCTCCCCAGCCTCCAAAACTATGAGGAACAAATGTATGTTGTTAAACGCCCTCTCTGTCCCTCCTGGGTCTACTGTGCCTGACAGTCTCAACTGCTGGGGAGGCTGAGGCAAGAGGAGCGTTAGAAATGGCAAAGCACAGGAAAAGATGCTCAACTGAGGAATTAATGAATTAACACCACAATAAGATATGGATAAATACTTTTAACATTATAAATACCTTTGTTTAGTCATAATAGAATGTGTAAAATTAAAAAGACTGACAATACCAAGGGTTGGCAAGTTTAGCAGTAAGAGCCCTCATGCATCAATGGCAGGAATGCAAGATGGTTTGGCTACCCCCTGGCAAACAGTCTGACCATTTCTAGTAAAGTTAATCAGACACTCACGCTATGACCCAGCAATTCTACTGGATCTCATGTCCCTGTAGACTCACATGTGAATGTTCTTAGTAGCTAAATTCATAATAGCCCCAGATTAGAAACCACCCAAATGTCCATCAACTGCAAACTGGGTAGAAATGTGGCCTATCACTACAATGGAATATTACACCGCGATAAAAAGGAACTATGGCTATGCTCAACAACATACATGACTCTCCAAAGCACTATACTAACTGAAAGAAGCCTGACACAAAGTACTACACATTGTATGATTCTTCTTAAATGACACTCTAGGAAAAGCAAACCTATAGTAACAGAAAGCAAATCAAACATTGCCAGGAGCTAGGGAGAATGGGAAGGGACTGCAAAAGGGCCGAGGCAGCTTTTCCAGGCAATGGAAATGTCCTGTGTCATGGCTATGGCTGAGGCTCCACAATACTGTGCACCTGTCAGAGCCCAACGGATTATATATTTGAAACTGGCACACATTTTAATGTGTATAAATTTTATTTCAATAAAGCTGACCCCCCAAATTAATCTGTGGTTTTGTGAAATATAAAACAATAAGCCGGGTACAGTGGCTTACACCTGTAATCCCAGCACGTGGGAGGCTGAGGCAGGTAGACTGTCTGAGATCACGAGTTTCAGACCAGCCTGAGGAAGAACAAGACTCCGTCTCTAAAAAATAGCCAGGCATGGTGGTGGATGGACACCTGTAGTTCCAGCTACTCAGGAGGCTGAGGCAAAAGAAACACTTGAGCCCAAGAATTTGAGGTTGCTCTGAGCTATGACGACACACGACACAGCACTCTACCCAGGGCTACAAAGTGAGACTCTGTCTCCAAAAAAAAAAAAAGAAAGAAATATAAAACAGTAAATGTCTTAGAGGATAATATTGGCGAATACCTTCATGCTATTAGTGTCAGACTTCTTTTTTTTTTTTTGAGACAAGAGCCTCAAGCTGTCACCCTGGGTAGAGTGCCGTGGCATCACAGCTCACAGTAACCTCCAACTTCCTGAGGTTAAGCAATTCTCTTGCCTCAGCCTCCCGAGTAGCTAGGACTACAGGTGCCCTCCACAACACCCGGCTATTTTTTGGTTGCAGCTGTCATTGTTGTTTGGTGGGCCTGGGCTGGGTTAGAACCCACCAGCTCAGGTGTATGTGACTGGCGCCTGAGCAGCTTGAGCCACAGGCACTGAGCCAGTATAAAACTTCTTAAATAGATCTATCAATAAAGTTAATTTGGCTCAGCACCTGTGGCTCAACAGGCTAAGGGGCCAGCCACGTGCACCTGAGCTGGCGGGTTCAAATCCAGCCCGGGCCTGCCAAACAACAATGATGGCTGTAACCAAAACACGGCCGGACGTTGTGGTGGGTGTCTGTAGTCCCAGCTGCTTGGGAGGCGGAGGCAGGAGACTCGCTTGAGCCCAGGAATTGGAGATTGCTGTGAGCTATAATGCCACAGCACTCTATCCAGGGTGACAGCTTGAGGCTCTGTCTCAAAAAAAATAAATAAAAATAAAATAAAGTTAATTGGCTTGGAGCCCATAGTTCAGTGGTTAGGGTGCCAGCCACATGCACCATGGCTGGTGGGTTCGAACCCAGCCCAGGCCTGCTAAACACAATGACAACTATACCAAAAATAAGGCAGGCGTTGTCAGGCTCCTGTAGTCCCAGTTACTGGGGAGGCTGAGGCAAGAGAATCGCTTATGCCCAAGAGTTTGAGGTTGATGTGAGCTGTGACATCACAGAACTCTCCTGAGGGTGACATAGTGAGACTCTGTCTCAAAATAAATAAACAAATAAAGTTAATAACCAAAAAGCACTAACTATCAAAACTCTGACAGAATTAAAAATATT
Source organism: Arctocebus calabarensis (assembly GCA_963573935.1). NCBI lineage: Eukaryota > Metazoa > Chordata > Mammalia > Primates > Lorisidae > Arctocebus > Arctocebus calabarensis. The sequence goes on along the minus strand of CAUYON010124130.1, from coordinate 18,968 downwards.
AAAATTTAAAATTCTGGCCAGGCACAGTGGCTCACGCCTGTAATCCTAGCACTTTGGGAGTCCAAAGCAGGTATATTGCCTGAGACTTGAAGACCAGCATGAGCAAGAGCAGACCCCCGTAGTCTCAACTATTCGAGAGGCTGAGGCAAGAGGATCTCTTAAGCCGAAAAGTTTGAGGCTTCCGTGAGCTAGAATGCCATGGCACGCTCCCCAAGGTGACTGAGATGCTATCTCAAAGTAAACAAAAAGATAAACTAAATTAAATTTAAAATTTTAACGTCAAGAGATATCTTTAAGTGAATGAAAAGATAAGCTCCAGGGAGGAAGACATTTGCAACAGCTATAACCAACAAAAGGTTAAAGAACTTCTGAAGAGACTCAGTGAGACTCAGTGCCTGTAGCTCAGCGGCCAGGGCGGCGCCAGCCATATGCATTGGGGCTGGTGGGTTAAAACTCAGCCAGGGCCTGCTAAACAACAATGACAACTGCAACAAAAAACAGCCAGGCATTGTGGCGGGTGCCTGCAGTCCCAGCTACTTGGGAGGCTGAGGCAAGAGAACTGCTTTAAGCCCAAGAGTCTGAGGTTGCTGTGAACTGTGATGCGCTCGCACTCTACCGTGGGTGACATTGTAAGACTCTGTCTCAAAAAAAAAAAAAAAAAAGAACTTCTGAAATATGCCTTACAAATCAATTTTTTAAATATAAACAACTCAGAATAAAAATGTGCAAGAGACACCCACACACACAAAATCCAAGTGGCCCATAAACACAAGACAGGGTGCTCAGTTTCATTCGTGAATCACAGGGAAATGTGAACTGAAGCCACAAGGAGGCACTATTACAGCCACCAGAATAACCCAATAACCAAAGTTTAGAATACCATCCACAGGAAGTGTCTGCACAGATGTGAAGGACAGAAACACTTTTGCTGGTGGAGTATATATTGAGAAACCACTCTGGAAAACTCTGGTGTTATGTACTCTGTCCCAGCTATCTCCCTGAAAAGTCACTCTTCAATGACAACACTGCACACACATGTGCCCAGACACCTCACATTAGCATCATCTGTAACAGCTAGAAAAATGGAAACCATTCAGACACCTACCAATAGAAAGGATCAATACATGTAGTGTTCATAAAATGGAACAAAAATGAAAACAAATGACCACAGCTACACAAAATATAATGTATAAAGAAGCCAGACTTAAAACAATACACAATATAAAGGCCCTGTACAATGGGCCTACAGATAGTTCAATTATAGGCCCATCTATAATCCTAGCACTTTAGGAGGCCTAGGTAAGAGGATCACTTGAGCCCTAGAGTTTGAGACCAGCCCAAGCAACATACTGAGAACCCATCTCTACAAAAAAAAATTTTTTTACTTAGCCAGACACGGTGACACGTGCCTATAGTCTCAGCTACTCAGGAGTTGAGGCAGGATCATTGCTTGAGCCCAGGAGTTGGAAGTTGCTATGAGCTATGACAACACCACTATACTCTACCCTGGATACCAGAGTGAGAGCTTGTCTCAAAACAAACAAAAAACAACATGTAACATTATCTTTGTTTTTTAGACAGAGTCTGACTCTGTTGCCCAGGCTAGAGTGCCATGGCATCAATCTAGCTCACAGCAACCTTGAACCTCTGGGCTCAAGCGATCCTCTTGCCTTAGCCTCCCTAGTAGCTGGGACTATGGCACTTGCCATCACACACAGCTCGTTTTTCTCTTTTTAGTAGAGACAAGGTCTCATTCTTGCTCAGGCTGGCCTCATGAACTCAAGTAATCCTCCCCAGTTGGCCTCCCAGAGTGCTAGTGCCCAGAAAACACTACTTTAAAAATGCATTTTTAGGGCGGCGCCTGTGGCTCAGTGAGTAGGGCGCCGGCCCCATATACCAAAGGTGGCGGGTTCAAACCCGGCCTTGGCCAAACTGCAAAACAGAAAAATATCCTTGTGTTGTGGCTGGCTCCTGTAGTCCCAGCTACTTGGGAGGCTGAGCAAGAGAATCACCTAAGCCCAGGAGCTGGAGGTTGCTGTGAGCTGTGTGACGCCACGGCACTTTACCGAGGGCGACAAAGCAAGACTCTGTCTCAAAAAAAATGCATTTTTAAGGAATGCATGTTTTTTGCTTTTGCAAAAAAAAATAAAGAGTAGCAAGAAAGCAATGCTCCTATTAAGAGCGGCACTACCTTTGCAGCAGGGACACAATGCTGGTTTCTCTGGAACTGGTGACCTCCCTTTACCTGGAAGGTGATGTCTTTACCTGTGATAACACACTGAGGTGAATGTCTTTCCCTGCACTTTTCATCAGTTATATTTCAAGCTAATGAACAGTTTATTGCTATGTTAAAAGTTATGCAGTTATGCTGCCAGGGCAACGCCTGTGGCTCAAAGGAGTAGGGCACCGGCCCCATATACCAGAGGTGGTAGGTTCAAACCTGGCCCTAACCAAAAACTGTAAAAAAAAAAAAAAAAAAAAAAAAAGTTATGCTGCCATATTCCAGGCAGGGAAGATGGTAGCTTGGGCCAGAGCAGCAGCTGTACAATCAGGAGGACAGTGGTGTCCTCTGCAGGTGAATGGCAGGCTTGCTGACACAGTGGTCATGGTCTCTGAGGAGAAACAAGAATAGTCCCAGGTTTGTGACCCAAACTACTGAGTAAACCAATGATGATATACTAGGACGAAAGGGGAAGGAACAGGCTAGAGGGCAAACCAGAAGTTCGAATGTACACATGTCAAGGTTGAGATGTCCAGCATATAGACAAAACAAAGATGAAAGGCAGGGGGCTAGAGAAATGAGCCTGAAGCTCAAGGGAAAGAGTAACATTGGAGGTATAAATTTGGAAGTTATTTACATCAAATATACATAACCCCTAGGGACTGGCTGGGCCCCTCTAAAGCAGTATTTCCTGAGAAACATATGGAAATACAGGATACCATTTTTTGGCATCCACAGTTACTGGAGAGTGCTCCTGTCACGTAGTAGTAAAGAGCCAGTAATGCTCAACATCCCACCTACGCAAAGAAAATTATTTCACAGAAAATGCCAGTAACATCTGATGAGAAACCCTGACCCAGAAACAAGCAAAGGTCCAGCAGATAGCCAAGCACCAGCACCAAAGTGGGCTGAGAAGGGGAAAGAGAGACAGCAAGACAGCACTGTAGGACAGTGTGGATGCCAGGAGCCAAGTGCATTCAAAGAGGGAGGAATCAGAGGTGAAGGCAGTCAGGTGTCAGGAAGGCTGAGACCCTGGATTTCACAGGATACACCTACACAGTCTCCCTTTATAGCTCTTCACGGGGAGCGGACTGGGAGAAATAACCAAAGAACCCAATTGCTAGGCTTTATACACCCAATCATCTGAAATCTAGTCCTGCTTTTGTGTCTAAAGTCAAATCACCTAATTATAAGAAAAAAAGTAACAGATTAAGGCAGATGGTTTTTCAACTGCTAAATGGGCAAGCGTAGAGAAAATGCAATGTTAGTAGAAAACACTGTAGGTGCCTAAAAACAAAATGCAGAAGAGTTCTACTAATGGCTGTTGTGGGACCTCAAGGAGGAGCCTGTGCCAAAAAGAGCTGGCTGCTCTTATTTGTTCCCCTGAGGGGAACTCCTGTGATACTCCCTCAGGGAGAGGGAAAGAGCGGTCTAACACCTGCAGCTCAGGGCCTGCTTGCTCCCTTCCAGGAGGCTCCACAGCGGCCTCCACAGTCCACAAGGAGCTGCAGCAAGTTCAGGCATCGAGAGGCACTTCCACTAAGTCCCTTTCTTCTACAACATACTGGCAAAAACCACAGTTTCATAGTCTAGTGGTAAAAACAAGTGCAGAAAAGAAACAGAACTTAGTATCAGAAATTTGCTTTTCTTTTTTTTTTAACAATTACTCTTTATCGTGTTGTATGAAGTACCTATGTAATGCAAGTATGTACTGTGCTAAAATACCCATTTCCAAATAACATTACAGGGTGTAGCCCACAGTCTCTGCAGAAGCATCAGAAGTAAACTGTGCCTTTATGCTTTACAATCCATTATTGGCTGCTGTTAGAAGTATGATAATAGATGAAGAAAAACAAATAAAGCTAAGTATGAATACACTTTTCCAAACACACACATACACAGCTTACAATGGAAACCCAAAGAAAAACAAGTCAAATGACCACATCTTATTATCTATAAAATGAGGACTCTGCAATAAAAAGCCAAAGGCACATAAAAATATATTTTAACTTTAAAAATAACTTACAGTAATACTTTGCTTGTGTCTTACCAACGTGTAGCTGACAGTCAAATTTTTGCAATATAGACAAAACATATAGGGATACATCAGAACTACAAGAAAATCCCCCAAACCCACAAAGTTGTTCCAAAGTGAAAACAGAGAAAAGCTTTAACACTGGAGAATTCACTATGGTGAGCCCAAACAATGTAAGATAGAAAAGAGTCTAGAAAAAACGATTAGATGTTAAATAAATTTTGACTTCCTCTTGCTCAGAAAACATCAGAGTATCATGAAGTTCTGTAAAGTCACTTATCATGACTCGTCCAGCCCTTCACAGCCAGCGCCAATCCCAGCCAAGCCAGGTTTCTTACAAATACAAAAGTGAGCTGATGTGCCAAAAATGGGTTCTAACTCATTTTCTCTTTTTGCCAGGGCGGTTTTACTTATTTATTTTTCTGAACTGTTTGTGCAAACAGGTAAAAAGAATATTTTGTAGGGACATTATTTTAGAAAACCCATCACACAACTGCAAACACAGCCCGGGAAGCCCTTCTTTCAACTGTGCGACTATGGTTACTCGAGCTTAGTTTTTGTTGTTGTTGTCTTGATGCTTTTTACCCGAGAAGAGCTGGCATCCTGTTACTTATTTTTATCCATGACGTTTAGCACCTCATCCAAAAGTGAGGGCCCAAAGTCGAGCTGCAGGGAGGAGAGGGACCCTATGAGATCAGAGAGCAACTCCTCTGACTTAGTCTTTCCCTTGATGAGCTCACACGCGGCAGGACGGTCAAACATGTCCTAGGCAGGCCAGTGGGAGTACAGTTCCGACAGGCTGGAGAAGTGGCTGTCTCTGCCCTGAGGGGAATGCAATGCAGAACCACTGGAGCCCTACGAGGTGTCTCCCTGATAGACCTCCCTCTCTCCAGCAGACTGCTTTTCTCCTGAGCTTTCTCCTCCATGATAGGCTCACAGCTAAGCCTGTAACCAAAGGACTCCTGTTTAGAAGTAAACATCACTGGTGACAATAAAGGCAGCATGAGAGCTTGGGACCCTCCCATGGTTGGGAGGGAGATAGCATTTTTGAGCACCGAGAGGGCGTTTCTGAGAACAGAGTCTGAAGTGCTACTGGCCTGGAAGAACTCCTTATGTCCAGGGAACTGGCCCATGCTTGTTTTCTGTTGGTTCCCAGGTAAAAACTCATAGTTCCCCTAAAGGAAAGAAGTATCTCCAAAAAAACGTCCTGCTGGCCCTCTTTGCCGATGTGAATGGTGTGGCCAAAGTTTCCAAGGGGATGGCTGATCTTATCAGGAGACAAAATATCCCTCAGTTTAAATTTCTTTCCTTTCTTATTATTGGCCCCTTTCAGATAAATTGGGGTCTTGGCTGGCCTCTTGGAATTTGAGAATTAACTGTTTCACAAGAGGGAAAAGGGGCCAATTTCTTCACAGATGTTATATGTTTTTGAAAAATCCTGTTTGATAGGAACCATCACATCATTTTTCTCAAGTGACTTCAGAATTGGCTCTGCAATGAGATGAGGTCTAAGAGACCTTCCTGTGTTTACAGCCAAGTGGGGCTTCCCGGAGAGTTGGTTCCATCATCCAGCCCCTTCCACAACAAGGAGAATCCCAGCTGCTGCCCCAGCCAGCTAAAACAGTGGTAGCAACTGCAACAAAAATAGCCGGGAGTTGTGGGCACCTGTAGTCCCAGGTACTCAGGAGGCGAAGCAAGAGAACTCTTAGCCCAAGAGCTGGAGGTTGCTGTGAGCTATGATGCCACAGCACTCCACCAAGGGTCACAAAATGAGACTCTGTCTCAAAAAAACAAACAAACAAACAAAAAAAAACCTGCTCATGGGGCGGCACCTGTGGCTCAGCGAGTAGGGTGCCGGTCCCATATACTGAGGGCTGCGGGTTCAAATCCATCCCAGCCGGACTGCATCAAAAAAATTAGCCAGGCGCTGTGGCGGGTGCCTGTAGTCCCAGCTACTTGGGAGGCTGAGGCAAGGGAATCACTTAAGCCCAAGAGCTGGAGGTTGCTGTGAGCTGTGACTCCACAGCACTCTACCGAGGGCGACAAAGTGAGACTCTGTCTCCACAAAAAACAACAACAACAACAACAACAAAAACCCTGCTCATAGTCTAGAAACAGTGCTAAAAAAAAACCCTGAAACATACCGGGATACCAAAAAATGGTAAGTGTCCACAGGTCTGACCCACCAGTCAGGTTTTATGGGAGACAGAGGTAGGAGCCCCCATATCCAGTTCTCTCCTCACAGACTGAAAGCTGTCAAAATCAAGGTGGAGATACACCTGCCAAACCCTGACAACTGAAAGTGAACAAGGCCATGAAAAGTGAACCTCATACACAATACTTGATAACAGAAACTATCCCAAAAGGCTGCCAAAACCAGCCTTGTGCAAAGATGCTTCTATGAGGACATCTGCCCAGCATCTGCCTGATCAACCCTAGACTGATGCCACCCTTAGCATTTATTTTATAGTCAAGGATTATTTTAAAACTACTTACATAACCCTCATCATTTTACTTAAAATACCTAGCCTTCTCAGCTGGACATTGTGGCAGATGCCTATAGTCCCAGCTACTTGGGAGGCTGAGGCAGGAGGAGAGCTTAAACCCAGGAGTTTGAGGTTGCAGTGAGCTAGGCTGATCCCACAGCACTTTAGCCTGGGTGACAGAGTGAGACTGTCTCCCAAAAAATTAATTTAAAAAATTTAAAAATTAATTTTAAAAACCCTGCCTTCCTGTACTTCCCTAAATATGCCCATGACCTGTCATAGCCTGCATTTTCCAGATATGCAAATACCTTGCTCATTCCTGAATTAATTCTTTTTATTTTTAGAAAGCTTCTCTGTTATTTAGGTTGCCAAGGGTGAACCACCTCCCAACACTGTCTCTCTTAAGTGCATAAACATACAGGTAGATATACCTCATAAACATACAGGCACACCTCATAGATGGCACAGGGTGATTCCAGACCATCACCATAAAGCAAGTGTCACAATAAAGCACGTCACATGAACTTTCTGATTTTCCAGTATATATTTATACCATGCTGTAGTCTCGTAAGTGCTCAGTAGCATTATGTCTAAAAACATATATACTTTAAAAAATTATTTGCCAAAATTATGGTAACATTTTACTGAGCCCTCAGCAAGTCATAATCATTCTATTGATGGAGGGTCTCACCTTTAGACTGATGGCTGCTGACTCATCAGGGTGGTGGCTCCTGAAGGGTGGTGTGGCAGTGGCACAACCATAGCTCCTAATACCCTCTAACTCTTGGTCTGAGGCAATCCTTCTGCTTTGTCCTCCCAAAAGCTGATATGAGGCTCTGCACCTGTGGCACAGTGGTTAATGCACCAACCACATACACTGAGGGTGGCAGGTTTCGAACCCAGCCAGGGTCAACTAAACAACTGCAACAAAAAAACAGTCAGGTGTTGTAGCGGGACCCTGAAGTCCCAGCTACTTGGGAGGCTGAGGCAAGAAAATCACTTGAGGCCCAAGAGTTTGAGGTTGCTGTGAGCTGAGATGCCACTGCACTACTGAGGGCGACATAGTGAGACTCTTTCTCAAAAAAAAAAAAACAAAACAAGAAAAGCTGAGATGAAAGGCTTGAGCCACTATACCCACCCAGTTTCTTGAAATTTAAGACTTCAAGAAGTTTGCAGCACCAACTGATTCTTCCTTCCACAAGATTCCTCTGTAACATGCAATGCTGTTTAATAGCATTTCACCTTTAGCAGAACTTCTTTAGAACTTTTTAAAATTGGACTCAATCCCTGCCACTGCTTAGTTCTATAACTAAGTTTACAGAATGTTCTAAATTCTTTGTCATCAACGATGTTCACAGTATCTTCACCAGGAGTAAAACCTACCTCAAGAATGTAATCGGTGCCCACCCATAAGAAGCAATTCCTCAACCGCTGAAAATTATATCCTGAGATTGCAGCAGTTTGGTCCCATCTGCAGACTCCACTTCTCTTGCTGTTTCTACCACATCTGCAGCTACTTATTCCAGTGAGCCTTGAACCCCTCTCAGTCATCCATGAGGGTTAAAATCAACCACTTCCAAGTCCCTACTAATGCTGATATTTTGACCTCCTCCCATGAATCACAAATGTCCTTAAAGATACCTAGAATAGTAAATCCTCTCCAGAAGGGTTTCAATTTACTTTGTCTAGATTCATCAGAGAAATCATTAGCCTTACAAAATGTTATCTCTTAAATAGCAAGACTTGAAAATCAAAATTTACTCCTTGATCCATGCTGCAGAATGGATGTTGTGTTAACAGGCATAAAAACTGTCATTTCCCTAAACATCTCCATTAGACCCCTTGCGTGACTTAGGTGCAATGTCAATGAGCACTAGTTTTTTTTTTTTTTTTAATTTTTTTTTTAGACAAAGCCTCACTATGTTGCTGGCTAGAGTGGGGTGGCGGCATCATAGCTCACAGAAATCTCAAATTCCTGGGTTTAACTGATTTTCCTGCTTCAGCCTCCCCGTAGCTAGGACTACAAGCACACGCCACCATGCCTGACTAGTTTTTTCTAAATTTAGTAGAGATGGGGTCTCACTCTTGCAAGCAATCCATCTGCCTCAGCCTCCTAGAGTACTAGGATTGCAGCTGTGAGCCACCACGCCTGGTCAGCAATAATATTTAGAAAAAAATTTCTCAGGCAGCACCTGTAGCTCAGTGGGTAGGGTGCCGGCCACATATACCCAGGCTGGTGAGTCTGAACCCAGCCCAAGGCCAGTTAAACAACAGTGACAACTGCAACAAAAAAATAGCTGGGTGTTGTAGCGGACACCTGTAATCCCAGTTACTTGGGAAGCTGAGGCTAGAGAATCACATGAGCCCAAAAGCTGGAAGTTGCTGTGAGCTATGACACCATGCTACTCTAACAAAGTGAGACACTATCTCAAAAATAAATAATAAAAAATAAAACAAAGGGTGGCGCCTGTGGCTCATCGAGTAGGGCACTGGCCCCATATACTGAAGGTGGCGGGTTCAAACCTGGCCTCGGCCAAACTACAAAACAGAAAAATAGCTGGGCGTTGTGGCGGGCACCTGTAGTCCCAGCTACTCGGGAGGCTGAGGCAGGAGAATCGCTTAAGCCCAGAAGTTTGAGGTTTCTGTGAGCTGTGTGACGCCATGGCACTCTACCAAGGGCAATAAAGTGAAACTGTCTCTGTTAAAAAAGAATAATAAAAATAAAAAATATAACAAAAAGCACAGTATCTGTGAAATGCCACAAAGTGAAGCACAATAAAAGGAGACATGTGTTGGGTGGCGCCTGTGGCTCAGTAAATAGGGCACTGGCCCCATGTACCAAGGGTGGCAGGGTCAAACCTAGTCCCTACCAAACTGCAATAACAACAAGAAAAAATAGCCAGGCATTGTGGCAGGCACCTGTAGTCCCAGCTACTCGGTAGGCTGAGGCAAGAGAATTGCCTAAGCCCAGGAGTTGGAGGTTGCTGTGAGCTGTGTGACAACACGGCACTCTATGGAGGGCGATAAAATGAGTCTCTGTCTCTACAAAAAAAAAAAAAAAAAAAAAGGGAGAGAGAGAGAGAGACATGTCTGTAAGTTCCTACTTTAGAGGCTGCTAGATAGCAAGCATTATTTGAACATTTATAGTAGGCCCTCTGTACCTACCGATTCTGTATCCATGGATTCAATCAACCTTAGATCAAAAATAATTCAGAAAGAAATAAAAAATGATAATGTAACGATAAAAAATAATACAAGCAAAAAAGTACAGTATAGCTACCATAGTGGCATTTACGCTGTATTGTAAGTAACCTAGAGATGGCTTAAAGGATGGGGAGGATGTACCTAGGTTACATGTAAACATACCAGTATCCATGGGGGAGTCTTGATGGCAAAGCCCTGCAGATACTGGAAGAGGGCAGCTGTGTTTCAATAAGCCTGTATTTGCAAGGCTTTGGTTTGTTCAAGCCAAGCATCAACTCTTGCTGTGCAGTGTCACCAGTACAGTTTATGTAACAGAGCTGTGTATCTGCCACCTATTTTTAACATATTCACTATGTTAGCTTATTTTTACCTTTCTTCCAAAACTATTTTCAATCTAATCACGACAAAAATAGCAGCTGTTTTGAGAGTTATGTATCGGGCAGCTTGCTAAGCACTTCACCCACAGTATCAACTTCGATCTTTGCACATGAGGAAATTACGAGGTTAAGACGGGAAGCCAAGGTCAAAGAGCTAAGAAGGAGAGGCACTGCCCAGGTAAGATTACCATCTTGTCTCCACCAATCAGGTTTCCAGCACTTTCAAATGCAAGGGCATCCCAAAACTTCTCACAGCAACTCTTCCAAGTGAGAATTCATAAAAAGGTAGAGTGATAAGTTTGCTTTCCATAGATAATAAAGACAACCACCGGCCAGGAAATCAGGAAGGAGGTTTTCTAAACACTACGGGTGGCACTGTTCAAAGCCCAGTTCCCTAACTAGAGACAAAACCAAAATCTGACCTTTCACCCTAATCTCATCACAATGAGCCTTTTCTCCTTGTAAAGCAAACGCTCCCTCTCCCCGTATTCAGGTTTTCCTCCCCTACCTCGCACTGCAAGTTCGAGTCCTCTAAATGACAAAAACAATCAAGAAAAAACCACCACAGATACCCCAAACAAAACCCCGTAGAGATTAATTTAGTCATTTAAGTACTGTAAGTAACATGGTGCTAGCATTCTTTTTTCTCCAGGGTGGGTTTCTCGGTGCGGAGACGGCGCCGCATCACGACTTTGGCCGGCCGGAACCGACCCACTGGCCCCGAACTCAACGCGCAGGCCGGGCCGCCCGGAACCGAGCACGCAGGCGGGCCGCTCCACGTCGGGGCGCTAGGCGGCCGCCGGACCGCGCCAGGCTCCGAGCTCTGAGCCCCGCCGGACCGAGCACGGACGCGGGAGAGTTGCCTCTGGCCCCACAAACTCACGTTTGTACTCGGCCATCAGCCTCTTGAGCGCCGTCCCCGCCATGGCCTGGCAACAGCTGCGCACAGCAGCCTCGACTCATCAGCGCTCGACCCTCCCGCCCCGACGCCGGGGACCGCTTCCGGGTTGCCGCCGAGCGCACAGAAGTTCCTCCGGGGCGTGGTGCGGCGGCGCGTATGCGCATGCGCCGTCGCCACGACGCGCCGACGACGGGAGCGAGGTGAAGGCTGTGGGCCCGGCTCTGGGCTCGGGCCCAGCTCCTTCGCTCTGAGCGGTTGGAGCGGTCCCAGCAACTCCGAAGCCCTCAGGGCCCGTGTGTTGTGGAGGCTTTGCGCGTGGCGAGTGTGTCCGCCCACTGCCCCTGGGCGGGCACGTAGGGGGGCTGCGCCGGACCGAGACGGCAGCTGCAACCCCACGATCAGCGCCTCCGACCGCCCTTCCTAGGTTTCTGGTTTGAAAAGTGACACGGATGCAGACCGCGGCGCTTTCACTCCCTATTGGTGCGGCTCAGCTGGAGTTGGAGTTCCAGAACCTTCTCGTCGGAGGTGCCCAGGGGAGACCCCCCCCCGCGCTGCTTCCCTCCTGCCCGCCTGTCCTGCGCTGGCCACAGCGGGCGCTCCCGGGCCGGCCCGCGGCGGTTCTGGGCGCTTAATGGGCGTCTCCCTCCTCCGCCCTCCTTTGTTCCCAGCCTTGCCCACCACCCATTTAGAAACGTGCCCGGTCATGTTAACCGCGCGCCCTCTCCCCGTTTTACCCAGTGGTGCCCAGTCCCAAGTGGCAGAGCGCGACACTCTCCTCCCCAACTCTTCGGTCTTTGCTCAAATGCCACCTCTTCAGCGTGGCCTCCGCAACCAGGCTATAGAATTCTCTCGCGTGCTATTTATTATCGTTTTTATTTTTACTTTTTCATTTTTGTTTCCATTATCTGAACATTATCTCATTAATTCGTGAACGTTATCTATGTCCTCTAACCAGAAAACATTCCGTAACAGCGAGAGGTCTTTGTCTAATTCTGGTTTGTTCCTGAGTGCAGCCTCAGTACCTGGGCAAGACATGGTCTCAATGAGTACCCGTCAAACTTAATGAAATTGAACAATACATACCTCACAAGTAATAAGTACATTGTAGGAAAATTTTCTAAAATAATTTCAAAATTTTTTTTTCTGTAGAGTGCAATTGCGTCATAGCTCACAGCAACCTCCAACTCCTGGGCTCACGTGATCCTCTTGCTTCAGCCTCCCCGGTAGCTGACACTACAGGCGCTCACAACACCCGGCTATTTTGAGAGAAGGGACTAGCTCTTGCTCAGGCTGGCCTGGAACCTATGAGCTCAGGGTAATCCGCCGGCTTTGGCCTCCCCCAGTGCTAGGACTAAAGGCGTGAGCCCCTGCGCCCAGCTCAAAATTCTTTTTTTTTTTGTAGGGACAGTCTCACTTTATCGCCCTGGGTAGAGTGCCGTGGCGTCACACAGCTCACAGCAACCTCCAACTCCTGGGCTTAGGCGATTCTCCTGCCTCAGCCTCCCGAGTAGCTGGGACCACAGGCGCCCGCCACAACGCCCTGCCATGAGTGTTTGATTGTTAAAAAAAAGAACTAAATTGAGAAACAGTATGACATTCCAAAAATGTAAGACTAAACATCAGACCAGGTCTAAAAGGCTCCATATAATTAGGATATTTTATTTTCTCACAGCGCCCTGCTTGTTTCACATGCTATTTAGAGATTTTCTGTTCACATGTTGGCTGTACTAGGCTGAAGCTCCTTAGAATGTTTGTGTGGGGTTACTTATTAACCTCTCTATCCCCCGTGCCCAGCACTGTGGCTGACACTTGACATTAATAAATATTTATTAACCTTACATTCTGAAAAATGACCTCTTGAAACCCCCCTGCCAGTGTCCTTTTGGACATGGGAATGAGCGGGAATACAGCCCACAGAGAAAAGGACAACCTGGTGAAAGGGGTGTGGTTGGTCCAATTTAGACAGAGAAATGAATTTCTGGTAAAGTGGGCTATTTTGAGAGGGTTAGAAGTGATTTACATGTCAGTCAGTCAGTAGCCAAAATGGTTCCGATTATGTCTGGAGGAAATTTATGTTTCTACTCTTCTTCGCACGTAGGGTTTGAAACTTTCGCTGTTTAATAATAGCTGCTGTTAATTTAGTGCTTTTGTATGTCAGGTGCAGTGCTAAGAACTTTCCATAATGACCTCATTTCATAGCCGACAATGCTATGAGATGGGTAGCCCATCCTATAGATTGGTGTTTTTCAACCTTTTTTTAATCTCACAGCACACTTGAACTTGTAGTTAAACTTCTGTGGCATGCTTAAAATATGTTGATCCAAAAAAAAAAAAAAAAAGAGTAAAAAAAGAATATACTTACTGTGCTTTGAACTTTTTTGGAAAATAATTTAATTAATGATCTTTAAAATTTTTCACAGCTCACCCGAATCCTCTCATGGCACACCAGTTGAAAATCTGGTTACAATGATGAACTGAGGATCCAAAAAGTTAAGCAAGTTACCCAAGACCACACTTTAGTAAATGCAGTAACTGGGATTCAGATTCAGGAGAGCGTGTGCCCTTTCTGATGGTCTTTTACTTTCCTGCTTCCCCAAGAAAGCCCCCTAAAACGGGATGATGACGGATCTTCTGTCTCTCCATGCTAGGATTCTTTCTACAGCTACAATGGCTTGAGATCCTAATTATCCCTCTGAGAATGTGATGGCTAAATTTTTCAGTCCCCAGTTTGAATCAGATAATACATTTTACCTTCCACACACCACACGGAGCAATGTGCATAGTGGCACTGGGACATTCAGAAGCGAGCAGGGGCTTTTATTTTTAGTCCCAGAATCTTCAACTTCTCTTGCCATATTTGTACAGAGAAGCATTGATGTGATAAACTATACTACGGATAAAGTATATTGGCCATTTATTGTACCTTTTAATACGATTTTTTTTTTCATTTATGTATATCTACAATGCTGAGCAGCAGTACTATTAACCCAAACTGGGGCTTGTGTAAAAGATATATGCATTTTTTGAGACAGAGTCTCACTTTGTCACCCCAACTAGAGTGCAGTGGCATCATCATAGTTCACTGCAACCTCAAACTCCTGGGCTCAAGTGATCTTCCTTCCTTAGCCTCCCAGAGTGCTAGGATTATAGATGTGAACTACCACGACTGGCCTAAAAGCCCTTTTTACATGTTTTTGGAATGTGTTAAAATGTTTCTACATATTTTTAAAGAATTATAAAAGGTCAGAGCTACTGAATTATATTTATTGTATTAGAATTCCAAGATGTTAATTTTAGAAGAACTTTGGTTAATTCAGGGACTTCTGAATAATGTGGATGATACCTCCATGCATATATAGGAATCTTCCCTTGAAATGGAGATATAGAAAAAGTAAATTGTATTAACTTAATATTGTCTTTTTTTTTTTTTCACCTCTTATCTAAAGGTGTATTGAAATTCTGTAGTTTAAAATTTCAAACAGGTGGGGTGGTGCCTGTGGCTCAAGGAGTAGGGCACTGTCCCCATATACCAGGGGTGGTGGGGTTCAAGCCTGGCTCCGGCCAAAACTACAAAAAAAAAAAAAAAAAAAAATTTCAAACAGACTTAATCACAGTTTTATTTTTTACTCTGGATGAAGTGTCTTAAGGATAAAAAGACCATCTGGCTGCCTCAATATGCAATTAATTGGAAGTCTCTGTTCACTAACTTCCCTGTCATGTGCTATGCCTTGGTTTTGGCCTCAGTTGATCAGATTAACAACATAAATTCTGACTGTACACCAAGAGTTGACCATCTCCAGGGGATTTATTTACTCAGTTGTAAGTTGTTGTAAGATTGAGTTCTTGAGGAAGAAATGACAGTGGCCGACAGTGCCTTGTGCCAGGGATGGCACAGCAGGCTGCAACATCTACTACTCAGCGATGGTGGCCGTGGCACCCTCACTAGGGCGATCCTAGGGAGATTTTGAGTCTTTTTCTTGGCTCCATATTTCAAGTCTAGTTCGTTGTCTGTGTTGGGGATTTTGTGTGATCCCCATGCGATCCTCCAAACATTTAAAATTTGAAATATAAGAGTATAATGAGCTCCCATCTCTCTCTTTTTAGATAAAAATATTTTTGTTTGCCAAATCGTTTGGAAGCATATGGCAGATGTCATGTGGCTTTGCCCTTAAGAGACTATGTACCTCCTGAGAACAAGGACGTTCTCCTACATGACCACAATCCTAAGAAATCTAACCTTGATATAATATCACCAAGTATAGTTCATATTAAAATTTTCTTTATTTCTCCAAAATGCCCTTTATGGATACTTTTGGGGGCAATGTAGTCGAACATTTAACATTGTCTTTATATTATATTAACTCACACATAAATTGAAAAGTGTCTTACATGGCTTCAAATATCCCAGGATTCAACTTTCATTAATATTCCATGTAGGAGACTGAGCACCATGCTGATAGGAACAGTCAATTTCTTTCAATTGAGCTTCTTTTTTTTTTTTTTTATAATTTTATTAAATCATAATTGTGTACATTGGTGTCAATTGAGCTTCTTGAACGGGGGACAATCTCCTGGCAGCATGGAGATGTTTGGTAGCCTCAAGCAACTTAGTGCTCCATGGAGATAAAATTGACAATTGACTGCTCATTAGCAAGCAGGTGTTATACTTTTGGTAGCCTGGAGACAAGCCCTCAAGCAACTTAGTGCTCCATCGAGATAAAATTGACAATTGACTGCTCGTTATGCAAGCAGGTGTTATACTTTGAACAGTCGTGGTGCATCAGGGTGGGAGTTGATACCGTGGAGAAAGAGCATGTAGTGGTCGTTAAGCACAAGTAGTCCTTGTGCATGGGGCCCCCATATCTGTTGTATATTGTTTCAATAAAAGGCCACGGCAGAGGTTACTTGGGGCTCTCCTGCACCTATGGGGAGTCCACATTTCTTGCGCATGGTGTCAGCGTGGCATAGCGGCACCAACAATTCCATTTCAAATACATGTCCGAATTCAATATTATTTCATCTAAGGATATTTTGAAACATACAACATTTGACGTTAATACTTTTGGAACTCTGGAATACCCTGTGCTGAATATTCCCAGTATGTTAAAACTAGAAAGACCTGTTTTCTTCAGCTTTTGTGTATGTGCATTTTTTGTTTTCTTAAAAAGCTTAGTATTTAAAAATGTACATTTCAGTCGTGTTAAGTACATTCACATTGTTGTATCAATCTGTAAACTATTTTCATTTTGCAAAACTCTGTACCCCATTAAACAACTCCCATTCTCCTCCACTCTAACCCTGACAACAACCATTGTATTTTCTGTGTATATGATTTTGACCATTCTAGGTCTCTCTCATATATGGCCTCTGTCCTTTTGTGTCTGTCTTATTTCGCTTAGCATAATGTCCTCAAGGTTCATTCATAGTGTAGCATTGTCAGAATTTCCTTCCTCTTTAAGGCAGAATAATATTCCATTATGTAATATACACGCACATATCACTTTTTGTTTATTCGTTCATCCTTTGATGGACACCTGGGTTGCTTCTACTTTTGGCTGTTGTGAATAAAGCTGCTATTAATGTGGGTATTCTTTTCCTTTTTAAATTCAGGATATAAATGAGAATTGCATGCCTAATATTCTGTTAATAAATTCAGTTTCTGCTAAAAATCATCTAGTGCTGATTTGTTGTTAGTCACCAGCGACTCAGACTCTATCCAAATATACACGAGACAGAATAACCTGGTATGCGGTAGAACTTAATTAACAAACCTGCTGCTAAGTGCATTAAGCCACAGTGGGCGTTGGCTCCTGCTTCTGAAGTTTCCTGGCTTTAGCTTTACAATCCTGGCTTCTTGCCATCCTCTCACCCCTCCCTCATTCTGCCTCAGGGAAAATGGTGGGTTAGAAAATAGAAACTGCATGTGTGTGGCCCAGCTTCTTCCTCTCGTCTGCTTTTGGGAACTAGCTACTCTAAAACGCTTTCCGCTTTGCAGTTCTGAGGGAGAGATGGGGGTAGTTCTGCTTCAGTGTTGCCATTACTGGTGGATAATGTACTAAAACATTTAGTCCTCATTTCCTAACTCTTTCTCAATTGGTTCATCTCCAGATGAGTGGGGAAAGGAATTTAGTTGGCTCCTTAAAACACCTCAATGTCAGGGAGACAACTGGACCCCAAATTTGACCATCTACCTACATGGTAGGCCCTCATTGCATAAGTCCACTCAAGACATGAAATTACAATTTGAAAGATGCCTAGATCTGCATAGACCCATGGAAAAGAAATGTGGTGTTGCCAAAGAGATAGTCCCATCAAACTAATCCGGCCTTCCCCACTTGAGGGGCATGCCTGTTGAGGTCACTAATTCCAGCTACAAGAAGCAGGGTACTCCCCCTGGCTATAAGGCCCATGGATAATTTTACTCTTTCTTTTTAGACTTTGTTTAGAAAAAAGAAATTGTTCATTGCTGAAAAATTGAGACAGCTGAAAAACACAAGGAATAAAACAAAAACATACAGAAACTTGCCCCTTAGAAGCAACCACTTTTAGTGTTTTGCTATGGCAGTTTGTATCTCCAACCCAGACTTCTTTCAGATCCAGACTTGTGTATTATACAGCTTACCTGATAGCACATCCTCCGTGTATCAGTGTGATCAAGCATAAACTCATACTTTTCTCCCCCAAACCTGTTCCTTTTCCAGTGCTCCGCATTTCAGAGTGCTGTTACCTTCATTTATCTAGCTGTTCACACTAGAAACCTAGGCCATTCTTGAAAATTCCTTTCCTCTTACATCCCATAGCTAATCCATCACCAACTTCTATTGTTTCTAACTTTAAAATATTCATCTACTTGTCTCCGTCCCCAGCCCTACTTCCCAGTCCATGCCATTATCACATGCCACCTGGATGACTCTGATAGGTTCCAGACCGGTTCCGTTCTCTTTTTTCTCATCCATGCTGCCTATAGCAGATTGTCTTCCATATTGAGACAGATATTCTCAGAGTGAGTATCTTCATACCCTAGTTGCTCCCTTAATCCCTTGGTGGTTTCACTTGCTCAGAGGAGACCAAATTCCTTAACCTGGTCTATCAGGCCCTGTCTACCTTTCCAGCCCATCTCACACCGTTCCCTGTGCAACTTTCTTTACTCCCGCCATGTGGCCTTCCCTCAGTTCCCAATACTGTTATAGGCCCTCCCATAGCTGGGGCCTGGAGGCCTCTTCTCCCTGCTCTTCCCATAGCTCATGTGTACTCACCCAGCTTGGCCACAAAACCTTTGTTGACCTCCTTGGCCAGGTCAAATTGCCCCTGATAATGGTTCTTCACCGAGTGCATCTCCTTTACAGCATTTAGAAGGACTGCACGTGTGTGTTTCTTCATGTTGGTCTCCCTCACTAGACCTTGAACTCCTTGAGGGTGAGACTGGGTCATTTATTCACTCACCATTGTATCCTGAGCATCTAGAAAATACTCATTAAATATTTGATGAATGAGTGAATGCCTTTCCTTCTAGTCTTTTGTCTATTTTATCTACTCTTTCTATGTATGCACACACACATATGGTCACATTTGCAGAAACGGGAGCATATTGCACAGACTATTTTTTTTTTTTTTTTTTGAGACAGAGCCTCAAGCTGTCACCCTGGATAGAGTGCCATGGCATCACATCTCATAGCAACCTCCAATTCCTGGGCTCAAGCGAGTCTCTTGCCTCTGCCTCCCAAGTAGCTGGGACTACAGGCGC
>CAUYON010124127.1:0-20000 GCA_963573935.1 Arctocebus calabarensis | reverse complement strand
TAATATTCAGCATCCCTTCATGATCAGAACACTTAAGAAAATTGGTATAGAAGGGACATTTTTTAAATAAATAGAGCCCATCTATAGCAATCCCACAGCCAATATCGTATTGAATGGAGTTAAATTGAAATCATTTCCACTTACATCAGGAACCAGGCAAGGTTGCCCATTGTCTCCTCTGCTCTTCAACATCGTAATGGAAGTTTTAGCCATTGCAATTAGGGAAGAAAAGGTGATCAAGGGTATCCACATAGGATCAGAAGAGATTAGATTTTCACTCTTCACAGGTGATATGTTTGTATATCTGGAAAACACCAGGGATTCTACTATGAAACTTTTAGAGGTGATCAAGGATTACAGCAGTTTCTCAGGCTACAAAATCAACACTCATAAATCTGTAGCCTTATATATAACAATAATAGTCAAGCCAACAAAACAGTCAAGGACTCTATCCCTTTCACAGTAGTGCCAAAGAAGATGAAATATTTGGGAGTTTATCTAACAATGTACATAAAAGATCTTTATAAAGAGAACTATGAAACTCTAAGAAGAGAAATAGTTGAACATGTCAACAAATGGAAAAACATACCATGCTCATGGCTGGGAAGAATCAACATTATTAAAATGTCCATTCTATCCAAAGCAATATACAATTTTAATGCAATTCCTATTAAAGCTCCATTGTCATATTTTAAAGACCTTGAAAAAATAATACTTCATTTTATATGGAATCAGAAAAAAACTCAAATAGCCAAGACATTACTCAGAAATAAAAAAGAGCAGTAGGAATCATGCTACCAGAACTGAGACTGTACTATAAACTGAAAGTGATCAAAACGGCATGGTACTGGCACAAAAACAGAGAGATAGATGTATGGAACGGAGTAGAGAACCAAGAGATGAACCCAGCTACTTACCACTATTTGATCTTTGACAAGCCAATTAAAAACATTCACTGGGGAAAAGATTCCCTATTTAACAAATGGTGCTGGGTGAACTGGTTGGCGACCTGTAGAAGACTGAAACTGGACCCACACCTTTCACCATTAACTAAGATAGTCTCTCACTGGATCAAAGATTTAAACTTAAGACATGAAACTATAAAAATACTAGAAGAAAGTGCAGAGCAAACTCTTGAAGGAATCGGCCTGAGTGAATTTTTTATGAGGAGGATTCCGCAGCCAATTGAAGCAGTATCAAAAATACTCTATTGGGACCTGATCAAACTAAAAAACTTCTGCACTGCTAAGAACACAGTAAGTGTAGGAGGCAGACAGCACTCAGAATGGGAGAAAATATATGCAGGTTATGCCTCCAACAAAGGTTTAATAACCAGAATCCACAGAGAACTCAAATGTATTAGCAACAAAAGGACAAGTGATCCCATCTCAGGGTAGGCAAAGAACTTGAAATGAAACATCTCTAAAGAAGACAGGTGCACGGCCTACGGTCCCATGAAAAAATGCTTACCATCCTTAATGATCAGAGAAATGCAAATCAAAACTACTTTGAGATATCATCTAACTCCAGTAAGATTAGCCCACATCACAAAATCCCCAAACCAGAAATGCTGGCATGGATGTGGAGAAAAGGAAACACTTCTACATTGCTGGTGGGAATGCAAACTAATACATTCCTTTTGCAAGGATGTTTGGAGAATACTTAGAGATCTAAAAATAGACTTGCCATCCGATCCCATAATTCCTTTACTAGGTATATATCCAGAAGACCAAAAATCACATCATAATGAAGATATCTGTACCAGAATGTTTATTGCAGCCAAATTCATAATTGCTAAGTTGGGGAAGAAGCCCTAGTGCCCATCAACCCATGAATGGATTAATAAATTGTGGTACATGTATACCATGGAATACTATGCAGCCTTAAAGAAAGATGGAGACTTTACCTCTTTAATGTTTACATGGATGAAGCTGTAACATATTCTTGTTAGCAAAGTATCTCAAGAATGGAAGAAAAAGTATCCAATGTACTCAACCCTACTATGAAGCTAATTTATAGCTTTCATATGAAGACTAAAACCCAATTATAGCACAAGAATATGGGGAAAGGGCAAGGGAGGGGAGGGTAGGGAGGAGGTGGATGGAGGGAGGGCGATTGGTGGGATCACACCTACAGTGCATCTTAGAAGGGTATTGGTGAAACTTACTAAATGCAGAATATAAATGTCTTCATATAGTGATTAAGAAAATGCCATGAAAGCTATATGAAACAGTCCAATGGAAAAAAAAGAAGAATATTACATGTAAAAATGTTTTACTGGGATCTGATCAAACGAGACAGCTTCTGCACAGCCAGGAACACAGTAAGTAAAGCAGCAGACAGCCCTCAGAATAAGAGAGGATATTTTCAGGTTATACTTCTGACAAAGGTTTGATAAACAGAATCCAGAGTGAACTCAAACTTATTAATAAGAAAAGAACAAGTAATCCCATTTCATTGTGGACAAAGGACTTGCACAGAAGCTTCTCTCTAGAAGACAGGCACATGGCATACAGACACATGAAAAAATGCTCACTATCCTTAATCATCAGAGAAATGTAAATCAAAATCACTTTGAGACATCTTCTAACTCCAGTAAGAGTGGCTTATATAACAAAATCCCAAAACTCCAGATTTTGGCATGGATGTGGAGAAAAGGGAACATTTCTGCACTGTTGGTGGGATGCAAGCTAATACGTCCCTTTTGGAAAGAAGTAGAATACTCAGGTTTAGACCTGCCATTGATCCTGAAATTCCTCTACTAGGTGCACATCCAAAAGACCAAAAATCACTCTATGACAAAGATATTTGCACCAGATTGTTCATTGCAGCTCAATTCATAATAGCCTAGTAATGAAAGAAGCCCAAGTGCCCAATGACTCATGAATGGATTAATAAATTGTGGTATATGTATAACATGGAATACTATGCAGCCTTAAAAAGAGATGGAAATCTTACCTCTTTTACATTTACATGGATGGAGCTGGAATATATCCCACTTAGTAAAGTATCTCAAAAACGGAAGAAAAAAATATCCAATGTACTCAGTCCTATTATGAAACCAGTTTACAATCACTCACACTTTCATATGAAGAATAGAGCACAACTATGACCCAGGATGAAGGAGGAAGGAAAGGAGGAAGGAAGGAGATGGGGGAGGTCAGATCAAGGGAGGGTGAATGGTGGGGTCACACCTGTGATACATAAAGCAAGGGTACATGTTGGATCTATTAGTATAGAGTATAAATATCTTAACACAATAATTAAGTAAATGAGATGAGGTATATATTAACCAGTGTAATGTAAGCATTCCTAATGCTGTACGAAATCAGCACATTGTACCCCATAAATGCATTAATGTATACATGATCTGTGTGTTTATGATTTAATAAAAAACAAGAAGATACATATAATGAGGGTTGTAACATTGGCATGTTAGAGGCCCTATCTCGTCTTCTTTGTTACTATAGGCTCCTGACTTCCATTTTCTTAGAGCCTTTACTTTAGAAAAGTCACAATTATGAACTCTTTCTCTGTCCTTCTGATATATATATATACAAATGTTTTTAAATATCCTCATAATTTTTATGGACTGAGGATGCCTTTCTCAAGAACCTTGGAGCCATCTCTTTGATGTAATCTTCCAACGAGATAGGGCCTCCACCTCCCAGTCTCTGTAAAATTAGTAGCCTAATTTCAGTGAGTTCCAAATAGCTAATACACAAAAACCTAATCACAGACAAAACCATTTGCAAACTCAGGAACAATTTACAGTGCTCAACATATTCCTTGATCACTCTCCCTGTAAGTTTTCCAATAGCTCAACGCAGTGCTTAAAGAGGAAGGAGAAAAAGAGGGGCAGAGAGAGGAAAAAGTGGGAGGGGGTGAGGAAAGGAAGAAGGGACAAAGAGAGGGAGGGATGATGGGAAGGAGGAAGGAAAGAAGGCTCTCTTGCCTTTTGTTTTAGCAGAATTGATCTTTGAATGGGTTCCTCTTCTATATTGTGATATCCTTGGATAAATTCTCCCTTACTATTTAACTTTTTCCAATTCTATGCTTCTTTGGACACATTCATTCTTAATTTGTACCATCAAAAGAACATATAATCATAATTCACTCATTATTCCTTGATTCAGAACAATAATCCACTCATTAATCCCTTAAACATGTTTTTAATATTTTAATAGTGCCAGAACCTTTGGTATGTGTTGACAGAGAATAAGGAAATATTCTAATTTTCCATATTGTAGTGACCAGAAATCTTTAGATTCCACAATGTAAAGTACCAGTGAGAAGTTAAGATTCCTTTGGGAGAGAATTATTTTACCCGAGCTGGGGACTCATGATTTACCACAAAGATTTTTGTTTGCTTAGTTTATTTTGTCTTGTTTGCTTGTTTTTTGCCTCTTGATCAAGCTGCAAGCAAATTAGAGAAAGTTCAATTTTGTACATTGATTTTGGACAAGAAGAGAAGCACTTTTGTTCTTTTCTTGTTGTAGTCATTTAATCATTAGCTTCACTTACAGCCTTTTCAGATATAGTTATGCAAATATGCAAAGATGAATCGGTGCATATTAGTCTTTCTGTTCCTCAGTTCTTGGAGAGGGAGATTTAATTTAAGTTTTATGTGTAATTTGCTGATGGACCAGCAGAGTATTACACAAAAATGGTGTCAGCCTCATGCTCCAGAAGCCATCTGTACTAATTTGAAAAGAGGCAGTGTGATTGATATTTTGAATATGATCCAACTATAAAATTATACCCTGTATATTAGAGCTTAAACCTTATTTCTGGGATAGTAACTGATGCCATTATTTTAGCCTATAACTTTCTACTAGAGCAATAGAGGTTACATTAAAGGATATGGAAGATGAGAGAAGGGTACAAAATTAGAGCACTCCCCAAGTAAGTAGATTTTTGGTGGAGATCATACATAATTATTCAGAAAGCACATCCACTCCAACATTAACTCTTGATGATAAACAATTTATGCATTTTGAGCCTATGGTGAGACTGAGTGTTATGGTCAACCTATTAATGATGATTATCTTAAAATGTTTAAAAGAATTAAGCGAATTAAATAATAGATTCAGACAGGACCTTGGAGTTAATGGTACATGTAACCTTCCATATGCATTTGCCTTCAAAAGAATGCAATGAAATCTTCTACAGGGGACAGAAGAATGAAGAAAAAATATTTGCAACTGGATGTGTTACTTCCTAACTGCAGGGTGAAAGGATAACAAGTGGCATCTGTGAAATAGATCAATAGTTCTGAAACAGCTGAACATAAGAAGAAGAAAAATACTTGAGCTATTTACAAGAAATAGCCTGTTGTACAAGGACTGGTTACGTGAAACTACTGACTCAATCGTAAGAGAACTAAAATACCCGTGAAAAAATTTTAAATAAAATTCCTGAAAGCTAATAATTTTACCTTGTAAACTTTTTTTAATGTACATAAGAGAAGCACTACCATGCTCATCTCAGAATTATTTTTAGTAGTTAAAAGCTCTAAATTACCAAATTGATAGATAACAGAAGGATGGTTATATAAATAATGGTTTAATTACAATAAAAGGATAGTAAGCAGGCTTGGTGCCTGTGGCTCAGTGGGCTAAGGCACCAGCCACGTACACCTGAGCTGGCTGGTTCGAATCCAGCCTGGGCCCGCCAAACAACAATGACGACTGCAAGCAAAAAATGGCCAGGCGTTGTGGCGGATGCCTGTAGTCCCAGCTACTTGGGAGGCAGAGGCAGGAGACTTACTTGAGCCCAGGAATTGGAGGTTGCTGTGAGCTGTGATGTCACAGCACTCTATCCAGGGTGACAGCTTGAAGCCCTGTCTCAAAAAAAAAAAAAGGGTAGTAAGCAGATATTCAAAATCAAATTTGAAACATTAATGACAGAAATATGTATATAATTTAAAGGACAAATGCAGTTTGTAAAATGTGACTTATGTTATTAACATAATTATATAATATATATGTACATGTAAAGAAATATTGAGAATTGAAGTAAAAAAATTGCTTATGATGTCAACATTGTGTATTTTTTTCTTGTATGTCTCCTTTCCCTTTAAAATACTCTGCACTAAAAAAAAAAAAAAATACTGCTTTTATAATTAAAAAAAAATCTAAAACAAAGACTAAAATTTTACCCTACTTGCAAACTAAATATCACAGCACCACAGCATGAAGCTGGCCGAAGGCACATGGTTCTATGTCAGAGGCAATGGTACTTTAAACTGATCAGATAGAAAGAAACATCAATTTCTGTTTCCACTGGCTCTCCTTGCCCCCAAAGTCCCCACAGGAGTAAAGCAGAGAATTCTCTGTGTACACAGTCATTTGTGTTACAACCCAGGAATCCCAAGTTTAAGAAGTGTGGACCTTACAGAGCTTCTAGCTAACCTGCCTAAGCTTTGATCCAAAGGGAGAGATTGTATTTATCAAATCTATCAGGAAAACAAATCTGACTTCTGCATCAAATGGAGACACTAGTTTATGGAAATTTATCAACCTATTGCTCAGATCCTGGGTAGAAATTTGAGCAATCCATTGAAAGTATTGTCTTCCAACACAAAATAATAAATCTCCAAACTCAGTATCTGTTATAATATTATTTTTTAATCTGAACTTGCTGAGAAGGACACAGCACCTTTCAGATATTGTTTTTACCATTATTAACACTGGATTCCCATCTCTGATTCTACACTGGAGTTTTTCATAGGAAAGTCCTAGAACTTGGTTTAAAAACCTAAGAGTCTGCAGTCTTGATTCCACCTGTGACGCCTGCATTTCACCGGGAGACAAACATCGGCTTGTCCTTTGGTAATTGCCTGCATTTCTTTTTCTCCAAAGGAATCCCTGTATCAAAGAACAGATTTGATTTCTCATATGGCACATACTTTGAGTGCAAATTTTTCTATCCACAATGTAATGTGAGATAAAGATTTTTAGGTAACCAGCTCAATAGAGGGGGTTGAATCTGAAGATACGTAACACACTTCTAAAATTACTAGAAAATAGCCTCACGTCCATAAATAAATAAAAATGGGCTCTTATGCAAAATGATATTATGATTTAAGTTCATATATTAAAACATTTCTTCCACAAGTGATACTCCTCTATTAATAGTCCAAAGGATCCATGTGATACCTAAATTCACTGCTAAATCTTAATTCTGATATTCAGAAAGTTGAATTCTTGCATTCTTGGATTTGTGCTTCTCTATTTCTCCATTATTGTAGATAGAGACCAAAATCAAGGCACCAGGTGTCACAAATGCAAATTTCCTCCTGTCCACTACAAGTGCAGCTTCGAAAAGCCTGCTTGACACAGTGATTTTTTTTTTTGTTACTACTAGTTCTAACTTCACAGCATTCTATTTGTAAAGAAATTATATCTACAAAAGTATTTTGGCTTCCTAGAAAAATCCATAGATGAAATCAAAATATTAAAATCACTTAGCTTTTCTCGACTGATCGTTAAACCTAGAGATTTAATGGAAAAACAATAATTTACTGTTGTGGTAATTTTTAAAGTGTGCAACCACCAATTCATGAAAAGAACTAAGAGCACTAGTATCATGTATGGCACTTAGGAGTTAGCTCTTTTTATGTTTCTGCTATCTGTTAAACAAAGTGTTTATTCTAAATTCAATTAATGATTTTATCAAAACACAATCTTTCCCCTTTATTCATTCTATTAACCTGTCAATTAAATAATTTATTTAATTAAGTAAATAAAAAAAATACACCTCTATGCCAAGGAAAATGCCTTGTATATAGGGAAGTTTAAAAAAATTACTGAGCCGCGGCATCTGTGGCTCAAGGAGTAGGGAGCCAGCCTCATATACCGGAGGTGGGGGGCTCAAACCCGGCCCTGGCCAAAAACTACAAAAAAAAAAAAAAAGAATTACTGGGGGTGAAACATGTTTGTAATTTCCCTTTATAACAATATATTGTCTCCAATTTCGATATCTATCAGGTGTATCGAGATCAAGTAGAATGACATTGAAGTATTTCTTCTTTTTTTATTGTTTATAAGATTTCTGGAATTGCTTGTCTTGCAAAATCATTGTGGTCTATGAGTTTATGATAGTTTGAACTTTGTTATTTCATTTAACTCATTGCTTAATTACTGCTTTCCCATGAATGATTATACTGTGGTTAATTTGTTGGCATAGCAGTATTCCCAGATAGTTTTTTGTTTGTTGGGAGGTTGGGCTTGGGGGGGGCAGAGTTAATACTTTGCATGAAATATCTTACTTTATAACAGTGAAATTGTCTTTTCTTTTGTCTTGTGATTTTTTTGAGGTGAAATTTAAGTTTTTCTGTGAGTAGTACTATTATACCTATCTTGAGTGTCTTGCTTTTACTGTATCACATCATACCTTTGTTTAATTGTTTAATTCTTTTTTTTTTTTTTTGAGACAGAGCCTTAAGCTATCACCCTGGATAGAGTGCTGTGGCATCTCAGCTCACAGCAACCTCCATTTCCTGGGCTCAAGCGAGTCTCTTGCCTCTGCCTCCCAAGTAGCTGTGACTACAGGTGCCCGCTGCAATGCCCGGACATTTTTTGGTTGCAGTCATTATTGTTGTTTGGCGGGCTGGGGCTGGATTTGAACCTGCCAACTCAGGTGTACGTAGCTGGTGCTTTAGCCCGTTGAGCCACAGGCACCAAGCCACTTTGTTTAATTCTTAATAAACTGTTCAATTGTTAAAAAAAAAAAAAAAATTACTGGAGGCACCCAGCTCAGTGGTTAGGGCGACCACCACATGCTCTGGGGCTCTTAGATTCGAACCCAGCCAGAGCCTGCTAAACAGAAACAAATAGTTAGGTGTTGTGGCGGGTGCCTGTAGTCCCAGCTAACAGGAGGCTGAAGCAAGACAATTGCTTAAACCCAAGAGTTTGAGGTTACTGTGAGTTGTGACTCCCCAGCATTCTACTGAGGGTGACAAAGTGAGACTCTGTCTCAATTTAAAAAAAAAATCTATTGTTGACATTGACATATATGAAAAATCAATATGAAGTGTTAAAGGGCATAGGGCATAGGTAGACTATAGTGTTATTCCTTTAGTTAAAACTAAAACACATTTAATTTAAAACACATTCAATTAAAACGGTTTTGTCATTCTGTAAAAGAGAATTTATCCCTACCTTTTAAAGAAAAAATTTGATTAAAGAATTTATCCCTACCTTTTAAAGAAAAAGTTTGATTAAATATTTTATTAATAAAGCATGATCTAATATAATACAATAGCATTTTCATAGCAACAAGAAAACTTGTTGTTACTCCGACTCTTAATTCCTTTATTTACTCAATCTACAAATATTAACTGAATGAATGCCTACTTAATAGGCAAGTTTAAATACTTATTATAACCAGTTCTATTTTAGGCAAACCAGTATAATTTTTATGCATTAGACTCCTCTTCTGTAAAAATGTGGCTAAAATAGTACCTACTTCATATGGTGATATTAGAATAAATTAATTCAACATATTCAACATTAATTCAACATAATCATCTGATTTCCTTTTCCTATCCTCCATCCCCCTTTTTTTTTGCTCTTCTTCACTTACTGTTTTCATCAAAGTACTCTTTCTGAAGCAAAACTTGTATCTGTCCTGCTCAAAACGCTTCAGTGGTTCATATCCAAAGTCCAGCCTCTACAATTTAAACCCAATCTCCTGTTTCCATGTTTGTTATGTAAAACTACCCATATCTATTTTACAACAGATAAAAATAAGACTAGTTCTGAGCTTTCTTTAAGCTGGACATTTCCCCTTGCTCTGTGCGCATTTCGCTTGGCATATGCCCTTTACCCAATATTTGGCTGAAATCTTCCATCTTTCAAGTTTTATTCTAAATGACAATTCTCTGTGAAAGTATTCCTGATTCTTACAATTAAATATAGACTCCCAAGTAAATATGCACAACCTATCTCTCTTTGAGCTTCCCACAGTATTTTGTTAGTACTGTTCCTATGTTACTTACCTAATATACATTGTCGTATAACCATGGTTTTATGTACTATGTGTAGTCATTGGTGTACTATGTGTAGTCATGTAAACACTGATATATATACAGAGAGAGTAGTTCATTATATAGAGTAATAGATGATGATCATTGGTATAGCAATCATTGCTATATGCGCTATCAATAACATATTTGCATATATAAATATACATATTTTCCACCTGCCAAATTTGCCTAGGAGCTTTTGCTAACCCACAAACTGCCACATGAACAATTCTCAAAATAATGAAAATACAATGGGATAATTTGATTAAGTAAAATATGTTTTCAGAGAGTGATTTCTCTCTAGCATAAAGTCATTCCCAACTACTCCTACTAGGTTGTGATTTGGTTTTGTTTTGAATATTTCTGGCCCTTACTAACAATGTGATATTCATACATTTCCCCTAAAACATATTTACCTATACCATCAGCTCTTCTTTGTAGAAACCACAGTAATCTTCTGAAGCAATCCTCTGGTCTATATGGCTTAGAAGCAGTTCTAAAGGAGGCAGATGGATAACCACAGGAGCCAAGTTCACCTTGGAAATGGACTCTGAAGTGCTCTAACTCTCCATCACAAAGAGAATAACCCCAGGGCATCATTGCTGACTGCCCCCAAATCCTGTGATACACATATAAGATGCATTGCTACATGGTGAGAATGGAAAGTCTCAGAAGTGTGAGAACTGATGATCAAAGCTTTCTGACGGCACTGGGGAAGGATATACTTTCAAAGTAGGTAAAAGCAACCAGTGCAAATTATACTTTAGAGGATCTAGAGTTCAAACAAGGTTTTAATCTAAATTGCAAGTCAAGAAGACAGTCATTTTGGAAGCTATTTTTTAATGTATGCATTTATTATCTTCAAATCGATGTTGAAATCATAAAATAAATCTATTTTGAAAAAAAGAAAAAGTTTTCTATCATTTCTGAAGTCCAGAAAGTAAAAACTCAACATTCTTTTCTTTAGAAGACATATTTTTAGGGCTCAACCATGCTTGAGAATACATATTAGTACACAATTGAATGATTCTTCTTCTAAATTATTCTTTGTTTTTGGAACTGAATAAGTAGGGAACTTGCCAGGGGATAAAGGATGTCTTCAGAGTGGATTTAATAAGAATGTTCATACTTAGCCTTTCAATCCTGTGTTATAACCTGAGCACACCTCATAACTATCATTCAAGGTGGAGCATCCCAGTTGGTTCCCCAGGGGAACTAGAAAGTTGAACTGAGGCAGAGACAAAGAGTCAAAGTGTGTACAAACCGAAAGTGAAACTGGAGCAGCACAGGGGCCCCTCCCAACAGAAAGCAATAGTGACCCAGGCTTTAGTAGAACAAAGAAAAGTTTCACTTAACAACAAAGAGAAAGCTTAGAGCACTTCCAAGGAGAGTTGGAAGTGGGTCCCTCTTAAGTGAGAAGAGAGGGAGAGACACAAAGGCAGCATAGAGGTATAGATATGCTCTTCCTCTACTTTCAAATTGTTTGCTACTCTTGTTCTCTTTGTGCCTCCAGGCACCTTTGCCCTTTTCTTCACATTTTTCTCCTCTTTGTTGGTGAGAATTCCTGAGTGCCTATTTAACTACAGAACGTTTCCGCAGCCCCCACCAGAGTTCCCCATTTAGCAGGCCAGCCTTTTCTGCGATCCCTTTGAAGCACTTTCTCAGTGTGTCTTCTAAGCTATTTTGACACCCAGTACCAAGTCCATCGTTGACATTGACACAGGAACTCTAAGACAGAGTTCCTCAACGTTGTTCTCCTTGTCGGGGATAGGTAGTAAATATTTTAGGCTTCGCAGGACACATTGTCTCTATTGCTACTACTCGAGTCTGCCATTGTCATCTGAAATCTGCCTTGAGAAATATGCAGGTGAATAGCTGTGTTCCAAAAATTTTATTTACTAAACAAGAAATGGGTTAGACTTGACAAGTCCACGCTTTATCAATCCTGAGTGTACAATATCTTTTTAATATTCTAGTTACAAAACGTGACGATTAAAGAACTCTTGTTACCTATTTTGCATTTCCCTTCTTGCATTCTACCTAATCAACTCATACCCTAGTGATAAAGATACACTTGCTGCTGTCCAGGCATTGCTTGCATTTTTTTTTTTTAATTTGAAACATTGATCTCACCAGGAATTCCTGTCTTCTCATAGTCCTGCCTCAAAATCTCATTTATACTCTAAAGAACACCACAAAACTTGCTTTTGTCCACCTTCACCTGTGTCATTCTTCCTTTTAATTCTGGAAGCAATGTATCTGCTCATATCTGACAACATCCTCAGTTTATTATCTGCATTATAATTGCTTATCAAAATTCGTTTAGATAAGTGAATTAAGTTTGGATATTTTTTTCTTCTTAAACTGACCAGTGTGGTGTTTTGTACAAAATGTTCACAAACAGTTATTCTTTTAGCAAATAACTAAATCAGAACTTGTGTTTGAAGGTGGAAAGAAAATGATTTAAGGTACATGTCATGGGATTAATTTTGCCAGAAAAGTCCAGGTAAATCATGAGTTACTATATTTTTATTTCCATGTTCACTGTACAACAGAGATTAGCATTATTGCAACCTTAAATATTTGGTTGGGAATCCTGGAAAATTGATTCATATTTTTGTGTAATTGTTATAATTTATCCAAATTGAATCATAAATTTTAGGAAATAATTTAATTTTTCTTGTGAAATTAAAGTGAAATATTGCCCAATTATGTGAACATCTTTGCTTTCTAATGACATCTAAGTTTCCAAATTTGTATGTTATTAAAACATTGATGTTGTCAAAGATGATTTTATTCTTTGGGAAAGTCAACAGACCATAGAGAGAATTTCAAATTATTAAATAAATGTTATTTTCACTCTCTAATGTCATATATATGTATGTATATATATGTGTGTGTGTGTGTGTGTGCACGCATATATATATACAAATATTATATATATATACACAAATATTATATATATATATACACACACTCACCACCAAAGTAACTGTTTTTTCTCCTTAACTTTTTACTCAATAAGACTAAATTCAAAAAATTAAAGTTAAAAAAATTGTGAAAGAAAAAAATGTGTAAGCCCTTAATGAAAGGCTAATAATGTTCACCTCTTTCTTTCAAGAATTCACTCATTTCTCTTTCCTTCACAATTTTTTTCCTAGACATTATCCTAGTTCTCATAGCACTTTACAATTATGAAAACTTCACTGCATTTATATAAAGCTTCCTTTTTAGCACTGAGTTGGAAATGAGATCTCTTTCCCAGTCCTGCAGTATTTGAGGCTGTAAATGGTTATAGGACAGGGAGTCATTGAGAGCTACAGCAGACACGACAATGTCAGCTGGAGGCTGCCAATAACACAAAAATAGAAAAAGCTCTTTATCTCGGATCACAAATCAGATCTTAAAATACTAGGGAAGGATACAGAATAACAACCGGAAGGCAGGATTTTAAACATAAGCCGAGATGTCTCAGGTTATTTATAAAAGTCTTGAATCAACAAAATTGGCATAAGTATAGTAGGAACTTGTTGTCTATATTAAATGGGATTCTCTGATGCCAGTAAGCAAATATTTTGATGAAGTGGAAGAAGCAAAAAAGGAATTTATTTTAAGTACACAGAGACTAACTTCCAGTGCCCATTCTGTAGGATGGACAGAACCGAAGGAAATAATTAAAAATAAACAAATGAGAAAATAAAGGACTTAAATAATACAATAAACCAACCAGATCTGACAGACATATACAGAGCACTCTCCCAAACAGCAACAGCACACACATTCTTCTCAGTGCCTCTATGTGAGACCCTAACAAACTGATTTTTAATCTTATTACCCTAACTCTAGATATCTCAGATGAAAATATTATCTGCCAAGCTTGGGTCAAGTGTCAGTACCAGGCTTAGTCAACTGTACATTAACCCTGACAAGAGACCAGTCAAGGTCAGAAAATAGGTAAAGTAGATCATTCAAAGCTGGAATGAAACTCACAAAATAGTTTTAAGTCTGAGAGTTTAGTTACATAAGTACTTCAGTGTGGAGGATGTTATCAAACAAGATGGAGTATAAACTTCTAGTGAAAAAATTAGAAATAATTGCCAGAAGGACACATAAATAATCCTTTGATCAAGAAAATACAATTCTGGAGCAAGATAGTCAAATAGAAACCATCAGAGATTATCCCTCTGCACGAACCTCAAATTCAGCCACGATCCATGCAAGGAAGCACCTTCAGGAGAACCAAAAATCAGGTGAGCAATCACAATACTTGGTTTTAGCATTATATAAGACAAGAGGCTTGCAAGAGGGCGGAAAAGATAATTTTCCATTGCCTGCACCACTCTTCTTCCAGACTTTTTTAAAAGGGCACTGAATGGAAATATAATCTGTATGCCTTTGTGGTAGTCGGTAGGGAAGGAGTGAAGCGATTGTTGGATTTTGCATTGGAATTCAGGCCTGCCCCTTCACAGGGAAACATAACACAGGGAAGAACTCTGCCCACATCCCTTGGGGGAGCATTTAGACCAGACTAGCTGAGAAGGAAATCTTTCACCCTGACATTCAAGTAATGACTATCTCCTCCCCCAGTTGACAGAAAATAGCCTGGGTGCTGTAATAAAATCATAGAGTGGTCAGGCCACAAAGGTCACAGTTCTCGGGCAAACCCTGTGGCTGTACAGGCTTGGAGTCGATTGTCTTGAAATGCACATGTTTCAGTGAGACACCAGCAATGGAGGCCAAGCCAGTTCCCATGTCACCCCTACTCAATTCCAGGCAATGTAACTCATGGACAAGCTTCTTCTGCTTGGCAAAAGGAATGAGAAGAGTTCAACAAACTTTGTTTTGAAACTTGGGCACTAATTCAGCCTAGTAAAATAAAATGCCAAACAGAATCTTGAAGCTCCAGATTCTAGGCCATAGTTTCTGGATGGCATTACTAAACTCACCCTGGATCAGTGGGAAACATTTCTTGCTGTCCTGAAAAGAATGACCCAGAGCTGACAGGATTTACACACCACCTGCTGAATGAAGAGTTCTTGAGCTTTGAGTAAACATCAGAGGGATCCAGGAAATAGTCTGCACAGCTTTCAGGTAAGACTGAGCTGGCTTTAGGTATTACTGAGGACAGTTCTAGCAGCACTGGCCACTAGGGAGTGCACAAATTACTCCTCCCACACCTCCAGCATCACAGCACAGAGTGTGAGAGACTTTGCCTGGTAACACAAAGAAATCTCCCATATCTTACCCAAATCCACAATGACAGTCCTCCAGGAGTTTGCAAGAGTCACAGCATTCCTGGGCTTGGGGCCCCCCAATTGCTTTTGCAGTTGTAGTAGCCAAAGACTTACATCATAATACCCCATTCCCTTTGACTACCTGGAAAGTTTTCTCAAGAAGGGTAAATTCAAACAAGCCCAGATTGTGAAGATTAAAATAAATCCCTAACTTCTCAGTATTCAGACCTCAAAGAACACACATATGCATCAACCACATCCTGGAAAACATGATCTCACCAAATGAACTGAGTACATTTTTAGTGTCAATCCCAGAATGAGAAAATATGTAAACTTTTAGAAAAATAATTCAAAACGCCTTCACTGAAGAAGCTCAGTGAACTTCAAGATAACATAAAGAAGAAATTCAGAAGCCTTTCTGAGAAATTTACCAAAGAGACTGAGATAATACAAAAACACCCAAATTAGAGCTGTAGTATCCAAAATAGCATGGCATTGGCATAAAACAGACATATATAATGATGACACAGAATAAAGAATCCAAAGAAATCTTCACATTTATAGTGAACTATAGCAAGATGGATTATCAACTTTAATTATTACCTTCAAAAAAGGTGCCAACAATGTAAGGTGGGGAAAGGACATTCTCATTAATTAATGGTTCTGGAAAAACTGGATAGACACATGTAAGGGAATGAAACTATACTTTTATCTCTTGCCACTAAGAAAATTGAATCCAAATAGATGAAAGATTTAAGACCTGAAACTATGGAGCTACTAAAAGAAAACATTAAAGAAATGCTTCATGACATTGGCCTGAGCAAGTATCTCTTGAGTAATACCTTCAAAACACGGGCAACCTAAGCCACACTTGACAAATGGGATTTCATCAACCTAAAAAGTTTCCATCCAAAAAAGAAAAAGTCAACAAAGTGAAGAGACAACCCATAGAATAGGAAAAAATATTTGCAAGCTACCCATATAATGAGATTAGTAACTAGAATATGCACATATAAGAAACCCCAACACCTCGATAGAAAAAAATCAAATAATCCAATTAAAAATGGTCTAAGGATCTGAACTGACATTTTTCAAAAGAAGGCACACAAATGACCAATAGATATATGAAAAAATGGTCAACATCTTTTGTGATGAAGGAAATGTAAATCAAAACTACAATATGAAAGAATGGTTAATATCTTTGGTGATCAGAGAAATGTAAATCAAAACTACAATGAGAAATCATCTGTGTTCAGGTAAAATGGCATTTATCATAAAGATAGGCAATAATGAATGCTGGTGGAGATGTGGGAGAATGGGAAGCCACTATACTGCTGGTGGGGATGTAAATTAGTGCAACCAGTATGGAGGACAGTCTGGAAGTTCCTTAAAAAACTAAAGGAGAACTACCATATGATCCATCAATCGCACAGCTAAGTATATACCCCAAAGGGCTTGGCATACTTTGCAAGATACCAGCACTCTCCTGCTTATTACAACATTATTCACAATAGTCAAGATTTGGAATCAACCTAAGTATGTATCAATCGAAAAATTAATAAACAAATTGTAGTCTTACACATACACAGTAGTATATTAAGTAGCTATCAAACAATATGAAATTATGCTGTTTGCAACAACACAGAACTGGAGAACCTATGTTTAGTGTACTAAGACAAGGACAGAAAGAAGTTTCACATGTTCTCACTCATATGTGGGAGCTAAATCTTAAATACTACTGATGTTATGGAGACAGAAAGTAGAATGATGATTTTCAGAGGCTGGGAAGGATGATAGAGAGGGGAGATGAATTGGGGAAGATTAATGAGTGCAAAAATATAATTAGACTGAATAAACAATATTTGATAGCAAAACAAAGTGACTGTAATCAGCAAGAAGTTAGGTCATACTTTAAAAATAAAAGAATGAGGGCAGCCCCTGTGGTTCAGTGAGTAGGAAGTCAGCCCCATATACCGAGTGTGGTGGGTTCAAACCCAGCCCTGGCCAAAATGCAACAACAACAACAAAATAGCAGGGTGTTGTGGTGGGTGCCTGTAGTCCCAGCTACTCAGGAGGCTGAGGCAAGAGAATCACCTAAGCCCAGCAGCTGGAGGTTGCTGTGAGCTGTGTGATGCCACGACACCCTACCAAGGGTGATAAAGTGAGACTCTGTCTCTTAAAAAATAAATTAATTAATTAATAAATAAAAGAATGGAATTGAAATATTTCTAACACAAACAAATGACAAATGCCTAAGGTGAGAGATACTCCAATTATCTTGGTTTGATTAATTTGCATTTTATGCCTGCATCAAAATACTGCATGTACTCTAAAAATACATATAAACATTATGTTCTCATAATAATTAAAAACAAATATAATTTTTAACGGAAAATACATTTTAAAAACTTCTAAAACAAGTTTATAAGACTTGGAGAAAGTTCAGGTGCAAGGATATTAATGAACTTTGTTTATGAAAGCAAACACCAAGAAAAGCCCGACAATAGGGGCTTTTGAAAATTATATTTGTAGAGCGCTATTGTTTAAAATGATAATGGGAGGTACACTTAACTTTTTTATGCAAGAAAAGTAAAATAAGTTTGGAAAATCTTCACATTCCATGATCTCATATGAATAAAGGTTTCATTGAAATCTCTAAAGGTTTTGTCTCCTGGGTGTAATTAACAACTTTTAATTACCAAATTCTTATTTATTATCCTAGATATGCAAATATATACCCCAGAGCATTTGAAAACCACAAATCATATTGCTCATCTAGTTGCTAGTCTACCATTGTTTTAGGAAAAGGTGTATATTGTTTCAGTGATGCATGAATTCTTTAGCTTTCTGTGGATTTATCTGTTGTCATAAATACCATGGTCTTTTTCAGTTGTCAGAGAGCTCCAAACTTGTTTGCCTCTGCATATCTTATTGCAAGTATGCATAAGTAATTCTTACTCGAGCAGTTTCAAATCCCAATTCATTTTACTCCAATTCTCCCCCTTGAGGAAGTGAAAACTAAGTTCAGCTGCTTTAACAATGTATGTTTACTGGGGAGGATGGGAATGTATTAAAGCAAAACCAGGAGCCTCAAAGTTCCAACAATAAGAAGAAAAGTTCTGTTTTTGTTTCTTGTTATTATTTAATAATTGGCACTTAAACTCCAGGTATAAAATATCCATGAGTACATACTGATACCAATAAATAATTGAATAAATAAACAAATAAATAAGAGATTAATCTCCCATGAAGAATGCAAATAATTTATAGAGATACTTTGGCTTGAAGGAAGTAAGGTGTAAGTCTCAACTCCTTGAGTTTGTCTTGTGCATAGTAATTTCCTAAAAACTACAATATGAAAAGGGAGGGGTACAAAGAATAACTTTGCAGTAGAGAAACATAGCAAATATTTCTTCAAGTGAGGCAATTCTAGTCAACAATAATAAGTTACACAGACAGTAGTACCTACCCTTGATTTGATGTCCTGACAATGGTGCTTAAGAGATCTTTAAGGAAACTGCAGAAATGGAGCAGGCAGCATAAACTGAGGTACATTTGTTCCTTTCTGGACAAGTTCTCTGAAATAAGAAGTGCAGTCTTTATTGTCCTCAGTAATTATTACAAATTCAACATTATATTATAGCAACCCAATTGTTACTCCTTTCTCAGTGCTTCAACCGAACTGGCAAACCAGAATGATGGAAGAATGGGAAGCTATATAGAAGGTCAGAATGGGAAAGTCAACGATGACTTCCAGTTCATTATTAGACATTGCAAACACCAAAAGATGATGATGTCTGCTAAGATCCTGGACTTTATCTATATTAAAATGTGATTTTGATTTCATTTGTTTTAAAATTAATTTTTGTTTCCAACTTGATTTCATGTAATCAGTCACATAAACCAGTATTTCTTAAAGTAAGATTAATTTTGAAAAATTATTGGTTGAATTTTTACATTTTCTCCTTGGTTGTTCTCTCATTTGATATTGCACTATAGCTCTTTATTATCATAAAAATCTTGATTTGATAAGCATTTTGAAGTGAATTAAAATAAAATAACTTATTATGTGAATGCGTTTGGATTTTAATTAATCTGTTTCATATTTTATTATTGTTGCTGCAATATGTGTTGCTTTGTTTTGAATCTTATGAAGTCAAAAGTAATGCCTAAGAGATGAGTAGAAAGTGTTTCCTATGCCATTATAACTTCATTGGACTTCATCGACACATGAAGCTTTCTCTGGTGAATGAACACCAGTAAACATCTTTGTGAGGAAATTCTAATGACTACAAAATCCTAGTGTTAAGGGCAACATTGGTCCAAAGATTGTAATGAATAAGAGAAAAAATAAATTATAATTAGAAATATTTTGGAAAATATGGTTTTACTGGGTATTCAATCAACTTGCGAGAATAAATTAATGAGTTAGAAGAAAGAGAGACTTGTGATATAACTATTTCAAGATGGGTTTTTGTGGGCTGTCCCTGTGGCTCAGCGAATAGGGCGCCGGCCCCATATACTGAGGGTAGCGGGTTCAAGCCCGGCCTCGGCCGAACTGCAAAACAAAAAAATAGCCGGGCGCTGTGGCGGGTGCCTGTAGTCCCAGCTACTAGGGAGGCTGAGGCAAGAGAATCACTTAGGCCCAAGAGCTGGAGGTTGCTGTGAGCAGTGTGACGCCACGGCACTCTACCCAGGGCGATAAAGTGAGACTCTGTCTCTACAAAAAAAAAAAA
>CAUYON010124126.1:0-15435 GCA_963573935.1 Arctocebus calabarensis | reverse complement strand
TACTCATTGTGGAGATTTGCATTTTCCTGGGGCAGAGACCAAGAGAGTAGCTCAAGCTCTGAGATATGGGCAGAAGTGCTTATATCCCTTATAGCAGAGGGAAATTCCTCTGTGGTGGTGATGGGAGGAAAATGCCTCCTTCTCACTGATCCCTGCAAGGAGATTAAGGCAAGTGGTGTTTTACTCCACAGAGGACCAGCAGAGCTTAACACCTCCCTGGAAATCTGTGTGTGTGACCTCAAGTAGGAGGCTCTCCCAATATAAGACTCAGATTTCAGATTATTGAAGGCTACCCTTAAGGTTAATAATAATAACAATAGGAGCTGATATGATCAATCTGAGAAACTGCTGATGTCTTTGTTACCTTCCTCATCTTACTCTCCGGGCAAATAGACTTCAATAAAATCAGAGTGGAGCAAACACTCTGGGCCATTGCTGGAATCCCATGACAGGCAATGGACCCTTGAGCTCCCACTTTTAATTCTACTCTATATCTCTCGTCTTTCTTTACTGGGACTCCTAAGTTTATATTTCTTCAGTCCGTCGCAGCCAATTTCCACAGGTCTCAGCAGATGCTGCTCTCAGTGTGGGACCCCAGCAGAAACCGTTCTTGAACACACATGAAGATAAAAATGCTCCGTCCTGGGGATTTTCAGAAAGGCCTGAGTGTCTCTGTTCTGGCACTGCTGCTGCGCGTCCCTGCACCAGGACTACATGGATAAGCCTCTACTTCTGCGCTGGGGGCTTCCAGTGATTTACAGTGGTGATTTACAAGACCTGATGCCTGCTGTAATCTGACTGGTCATGATGCCTGCTATGATATGATAGGTCATGATGCCTGCTGTGATCTGATTGGTCATGATGCCTGCTGTGTTCTGACTGGTCATGATGCCTGCTGTGATCTGACTGGTCACGATGACTGCTATGATGTGATTGATCATAATGCCTGCTGTGATCTGATTGGTCGTTATGCCTGATGCAGTCTGACTGGTCATGATGCTTACTATGATCTGATTGGTCATGATGCCCTCTGCGATCTGATGTAATGCCTTTCATCTGATTTTGTTCATGCACATGTGGTTCTAGCAAATACCTTATCTGGCTTTACAGGTATTTGTTTTTATTTTGGTTCATTAAAAACTACAAAACCATTCTGTATCACATACCAAACTCTACATGTTTATTGAAGAAAGAAAGACAGAGAAAAAAGAAAAGAGAAGAGAGGAATGACAAAGTCATGGAAACAGAGCTCAGATACACGCTTACCACTCTGCAGTGAGAAAGTGTCTGAGGAGACAGTTCTGGCAGAACGTGAGGACAGCAATGGCTACATCAGATCCGAGGCCTTTCTGAAGCACACCCTAATTGAGCTCTTCAGATCCAGTGAGGCCGGACCCTGGGCCAGGACAGGCATAACCACATT
The DNA here is from genome assembly GCA_963573935.1 of Arctocebus calabarensis. Lineage (NCBI taxonomy): Eukaryota > Metazoa > Chordata > Mammalia > Primates > Lorisidae > Arctocebus > Arctocebus calabarensis. The sequence goes on along the minus strand of CAUYON010124126.1, from coordinate 14,012 downwards.
CTTGCTTCTAGGAGGCCTGTTGTTTGACCAAAGAGACGATGGAAGTGAAAGATATTGATGGAGCATGCAAGGGCTTTAGGCAACAGCAATCCAATCATGGGAAGTTCTCCAAAAGTGGGTGGGAGGAAAATCCAGAAGGCAAGGAAAGGTGCATGTTTAGAGAAGGCATGCCATTCAGGATGATGGAAAATGCTGCTATGGATGGCAATAAATAAAAACAAAGGGGTGGACCAGGAGTCCGTTTAGGCAAATGGTTGAATTTAATCTATCTGGGCTTCTCTTCAGTTCTTCCTACAGTTGCCATGGACTCCAAAGTCAACATTTTCTTCAACCAGTGCATAGAAAAGCATCAGAAGATAAAATATACTGAAGAATAAAAAAAAAAGGACATTCCGCAGAGAATGCTGAGCCGCATATGATTAGGAATCTGTCTCATAAAGATGATGCAAACAAAGGGGTTGATGAATTGGTACCATGCCGTCTTTCAACGGGTAGATGAGATTGGACTGAATTAATACTGGCAAATATTGTTTACATTCCCAAATTTTTCTCAATTTCTTTGCCTGAAGTTTTTATGTCATTGGAAAGGGAAAAAAATGATACTGAAGCAAGTGGAAAAAAGAGCAGCTTACAATTTGTGTGAGGATAAATCATAATTATATTTATTATCATTGGCATTTCTTTGCTCAGAAAATTAAACATTTTCCATATTTCTTTCCTCTTTAGAGTTAACAGTCAATACAATATCAGTGAGCCTAAGTATTTAGGGAATATATTAGGTATAATAAAATGATTTATATTCAAGTTAATATCTAATACTAATAGCTAAGCTTCTGCCTTACAAGAAATTCCTTTTGTGAATTGTGTTTTCAGGTTATATTTCTCTCTCTCTCAAAGCAGTTCCATGATGAAAATTTCTACCTTTATGGCATAGAGTTTTTTAAGGACACTGTATATTCTATTGTTCATGTCTACCTGAGATACTCATTAAATAATTGAGCCTCAGAAAAAGAGGCTTATCTCCATATGAACTAACATGGTTTCTCTTTCTATAGGCTATGCATAAATCAAAAATTGACTGCTCCTTTGGCCTTAATATCTAGGAAGCCCAGAGCCCGATTTACTGCTAAAGTCACAGTATTAATTTTTAAGATTTTTTTTCCTTCCCTTCCAATGCTATTTTTCTTTATGCTTGCTATTTTATCATATGCCACTTCAAATCAGCTTTGGAAATGGATGGAATATAAATGAATATATTAGCAAGCAACAGCATAAATAAATGGGAGATGAGAGAGAATAATATGGAAATTGTTAAGATCCAAAAGGGTAATCCATCCTGTGTAAATTACAATCAGCAAATATAACTGCTGCCCCAGAAGTGATGCATTGTTCTAAAACAATGATTTTCAAATAGAAACAGAGATATCTGACAATTATTAAGAGGTAGGGGAAGGGGGATGGATTAATAATTTATGCATAGAAACACTAGAAATTCTTAAGATGCCACAATTTACTAATATCATTGGCTACATTTTGAAAAGTTGGAAATGCTGCATTTTGAACAAGTTATGAAATAGACAATGATCAGTCTATATGGTTAGATACAATAAAAATTTGTGCAACCATTTCATAAGGCAATTATTAATATCTGGCAACATTTCAAACACTTATATGTTTGACCCAGTGACCTTCAGGAACCTGTATAATAAAGTCACTTATCCAAGTGTCCACAGGAATTTACACAAAGATATTTATTGAAGTATTTGCTGCAGTAGCAAAATTTTAGGAATTTCTGTTAACTGTCTATCAGGAGTGGACCAAATAATTATTGGCAAGAAATATAACAATATAACAGGTTGTATGCAACTGTACAATTTTGGAACTCTTTTTCTGGAATGACCTTCAGAGTTGCTGTCAGACAAGATCTGAGCCATTAAGTTAGCAAACTCATCCTAGAAAATTGTTTAAAAAGTGGACTAGGAGCTGGCTTCAGTGCATTGAAAGAGACCATAGTGATATTCAGCAATGAGGCAGGTAGCACTTTTTTCTGGGATAAGTTTTCAAACTTAATTATCTCTGATCCTGTGTGCCTACTTATTAATATATTTGTTTATAATAAACCATTATTTCTAATCAGGCATATGGACTATGATGACAAAGAAGAAAGAGATCAATAGGTAGGTAGACAGACCTAAGCTTACATATACAAGATACTTTTGTTTTTTTTAATACAAGATACTTTTAATAGTCATGCTTCTGGAGTCTAAAACTGGTACCAATAATAACGCTAAATAAATAAAAAATAAATAATAAATAAATAATAAATAAATAAATAAATAAAACAAATTTTTAAAAAGAAAGCAAAAGAACATCGAAACGCCAAAAGCGATTATTTCCTATTACTTCATTCACAAAGTCCAGGCTAGCAAGTGTTGATCGATCATGAGATTCGCCAACATTTGGATGTACATATATGTCTACTAATGATATTGCAAAACATAGGCGAACGTTTAGGACCTTCTACTCTGGTCCAGATTCTAGGCCTAATAGGATGAGATAGAAAAAGAATTTTAAATAAAAGGATATTTTGTTGTTCAGAAGGAATGCAGCCTTGTCAATGGATGAGGGGTGCTTGCTAAATATTTCTGAGAGCAGGCCTCTCTTCTGAAGTTAAGAACCCAGCATGATCCTGGGATAAACCTCACTGTCTTCCCCCCATTAAGTCTTCTTTTCCTCTGCATTCTCTATGCACCATACCTCATCCTCTCTGCTCCTCCTCCTTCTTCCTGCTGTTTTCTTTTTTCCTCCCCCACCTGTGCCCCAAACTATATTTTAAATCCCTGGTAGTTTTACACTTGTACAGGGACTGATGTATTTAACACTGTTATTTCAATAGATGGGAAAAATAAGATCTATAGGAAAGGGAACAACTTAGTTCAAACAAGTAATTGATAAGTACTGTCCTCTCTTGGCTGTCTGCTAATGACTTCTGTGTGTACAAAGATAGGAATATATATTCACCTCTCTACACACACACAACATATTGACTGGTGGACACATGTGGCAGTTTTCCAGTATTTGAGAATTAGGAGATGTGGGATACGTTATCCATCCCTACCTTTGCCTCAATCTCAACTTAAGGAAGGGTTAGAATTCTTGTAGATCAGTGATTCCAAGGAAGATGCCTGCCTGAAGCTAACTGACATTACTGAATCTGTCAAAGGCTTTTGAAAGCAGACATGAAATTCAGACCCAGCTCCTTCACTTACTTATTCTAAAGACTCAGTACTCCCAAATGAGAATAGCAATACCAAGTGGGGGAATTGTTGAGTTTATCAATAAAATAGATCCTACATTAAAGGCCTGGCTCAGTTTATTCTCTTATCCTAAGATTCCTAAATTAGAAACAAAAAATGCCCTAGAAAAGCCTTTGGGTGTCTTTGAATGAACATAAGGCATGCATAAACCCTTTCACACTGTATTTTTTTTTTTGCATGTGAGCATTCTTGTCTTTGTGAAAAAGTCCCTAATTTTCATTAAATTCTTAAAATCGCCTGTGTTCCCTAATATTTTAAGAAACCTGACTTAAATAGAAGCAGTAATTGCCAGTGTTAATAATAATAATGATAACCACAATAACATCACTAATATTCCATGACAAACAAATAATAATATTGTTACGATTATTAATGCTCAATTCCTTGAACATGACCCCAAACGATGAATTACATTTAAATTGTTGGGTGCTTTGCGCGTGTCTGGTAAAATGTTGTAATTTTTTCTTATTACACGAGCCCTTGAGATCTTATCTTACTCTCAGCCACATGGAAGAACTCATTTCCCCCAGAAAGGCAGGCTAATGAGGTCTACTTAATTTATAACTGAGTCCATTTACATGGCTGCTTCCTTAACAGAGAAGTCTGTTTAATTCAGTGGAATCCTGCATGTGGTTCATGGAGAAGACACTTCAACCCCTGTCCACCCCATATCCATTTTTTACCCTAATGCTTCTGACAGACACAAACAAACTTTGTTTTACAAATTGCTTAGAGCTTTGATTAAGTTGCATCCTGTATTTTGTTATAACAAGATGGGTGATTTAAAATCATTAGTCCCTAAGTTTAGGCTTCTGTGTGCTTTGAAGTCAAGGGGAACAATTTGTCAGGTGGTTGATCTTTTGCTTCTAAAGCTAGTTAACTGATCAATCTAATGTCAAGAGAGCGGAGATAAATGGGAGACATTTTACTGTACAGTAAATGGTACATGAAGATAAATCCAACATCCTGCTTCATTTCTTCTGTGGTTATCCTTGCAGTAATTGCTTTGGAACACTCAAGGTGCTCTTTCCCTCTTTGTATGGAACATCGGAAACCTTTAAAACATCTGCATGGACTAGTAGTTTCTTGCTGAGAATCTTGCGTTGCTCCATTTTAGAGGAGAGAGTGCAATCATCTCTTACTATAAATGCAAGCTTGGCAAGGAACAAAGGTTGGGATTCTTGACTAGCTATTTACTATGCAATCAATGCACAATTGCAGAAATTTCCTGACATGTTTGCAAAGTAGATTGAATCCTGAGTGAATTCATTTGACTTTGCTGTAAATATGATGATGAAACTGGATATGGAGTAAAAGATTCCTAATGAGTAGATGTGGGCAACCAGCTGCTCCGGTTATCTACTGCTCCATTAAGAAAATAATAATAATAAAAATAACTACCTCTAAACTAGCTGGCATAAAACAATAGCCATGTGATTATATTTTATCATTTTGTGGGTAAAGAATTGGAACTGGGTGGCAACAATGGAGAAGTTTTAATAGTATTTAATCAGCAATGGAATTAAGGGTCCAATAGATCTTCACTCAAATGTCTGGAGTCCTGGGTCAGGGTGCTGATTAGAACACTTATCTATTGACTCAGCTGGGACTGTCAATCAGGATATCTACATGTGGCCTCTCCCAGAGGCAGTATCAGACAAACTTCCCACTTGGCAGCTCACGAGTCTCAGATACTTCCACAAGTCCATATTGAAAGCTCAATGCCACTTGCTATTATTACTCAAGCAAACCACTAAGGTAATCTCAGGCTCAAGGTCAGAGAATATAAACTCCACTTTGTAAAGAGAAGGAAATTAAGGTATCTGTACCCACCTTTAATCTACCACACCCGCACATTTTGATTTGTTACAAGACCCGTTACCCAATTACTTTACCGGCAACACCTCAAGGTTCCATAATATTTGCTAGAGCATTCAGCATGATGGGTGATGGTTGGGGAAGAGGGGAGGTGGCTGATCAGCTATGTATTATTCTGAGAGCTTCCTATGGGAATTTGCTTTTGCTTAACTCTCACCAATTGCACCGCCATAGGGAAACCGACAAGTAATTTTTCATTTAAATTAGAAACTTCAATTAGAAATTTCTTTGAAGAAAGTTTATCAAAGTTTTTTGTTTGTTTTGCTTTGTTATTTTCTTCCTCCATTTGTAGACTGAGAGATTAGTTTGGAAAATAATCATCTTTCCCATGGCTCTGAAACAGAAAATTATTTTGGTGATTATTGTTGATACTTTGAGACAAATCTTTTTTTCAAAGTGTTCCAATTTGATTTTAGATTTCAAGCTGTTGTGTTTGTTCATCATCCTAGGCTGGGGAATATATTATAGTGCACTGAAGGGGAGTTTGAATAACTAGAATTTTATTAGCAATAGGGAAAAAATGGCAAAAGGTGCGTCCTAATAATTTGAATGTCCTTATCCTTGGTCTCCTTATTTATATATAAAAATAATATCCATCTCATGGGTTAAATGTGGGGATTAGATTGAGGTTAAAAAGGGGAAAGGAACAGCATTATAGCTTCAAAGTATTATTTATTGAGTACTATTTTGCTGTTTGGGTACTTTCTCACATTTATCTTTATTGCCTCCTATCTCACTATGCTTAGAGGTCATTTGCAGTAAACCCATTCAGTGCCATATTATTTATTAAAAATCCCAATACGTCAATATTCATTGGTATCTACCATGGACCAACCACTGCTCCAGGTACTGGGAATCCAGCAATAAGATGAAGGGGGGGTCTGTTTATATCAATAATAACTTGGGTGTCTGTCTGTCTATTCTCCTTTTTTTATCTATCTAATGCGTTAACATGCATGGAAAAGAAGAATAAGATATGGTGAGACTGAGTCAGGAACTAGACTTAGATTGACGTTGAAGAATTATGAAAAATCTTCCTAGAGAAAGTTTGATGCCCACGCATTAGAAATCAGGAAGGGAGAATTTATTTCTGGAATTGATTGCATGCCTGGTTTTGGAGAATTCTATTTGCAGCACTTATCCAATAACAGCTCAAAGGGCTACCCAAAATTTTAGGACTTACCCAATAATTACTCATTTTTTAAAATGCTTATGAAAGCTCCTTTTTCATTATAATATGAACCCTTTTACCATTGTCCAAAGAATATTGTCTCAACGCATTGAGAGCAGCTAACTTTTTTATAATCGGGCCTTTAAAATTCACTCAAAACTTCTCACTTTTGCTCTGTCCACCAACAAGACCACCACCTCTGTCATTGCCCTCAGAACAAATATGGTGCTCAAACCTCTGGGAAAGTTCATGACAATCATATCGAATGCTTACATTTGTTGAGCACTTACTTTACCTGCCTAGCTCTCTGCATTAGTCTGAATGACCTGTGTGTAGACCCTTCTTGTCTAAGCCATTCAGCACAAAGAACCACCTCATCACATCTTGATGTTTTCTTAGTATAAGTCACACTGCTTGTTTTTATACACAATGCCTCACACAGAGCAGACACTCCCAAATACATTCTTAATTAAGCAATCCTATATTGAGTAATGTAGGCACACTATGCAAATGCAAAAACACATAAGAACTAACAAAATGTTTAGCTTTTTGAGGATTCTGCATACTTCTTTCCAAAAGGGCTGTGTTAGTTTTTAATCCCACCAGCAGTGAATAAGTATTCCCTTCTCCCTATACCCACATCAGCATCTGCAGCTTTGGGACTTTGTGATATGGGCTATTCTATGGGATTAGGTGATATCTCAAGATGGTTTTGATTTGCCATTCTCTGATGTTCAGGGACAACAAATAATTTTTCATATCTTTGTTGGCATTTGTCTGTCTTCTTAGAAGAAGGTTCTATTCTTATCTCTTGGTCAGTGATATATGAAGTTGTTTGCTCTTTTCTTGTTGATTAGTTTGATCCTGCAGTCCCATTACTAAGTTTCTACCCAGAAGAAAAATAAAGTCATTTTATCATAGGGACATTTGCAGTAAAATATTTATTGCAGCTCAATTTATAATTGCCAAGATGTAGAAACAACCCAAGTGCCCATTAACTCATTAATGGATAAATAAACTACAGCACATGTATACCATGGAATGCTATTTAGCCATAAAGAAAGGTAGAAACTATACATCTTTTGTATTTACCTGGATGGATTTGTAGAGCATCGTTCTAAATAAAGTTATCACAAGAGTAGAAAAACAAGTATGAAATGTACTTGATAGTAATATGAAACCAGTGATGAACAAGTCGACACAAGGAGAAACACACATATACACACGCAAACATACACAATTAAACTCAAATTGGGGAGGGAGGAAAGAGGGGAGAGAGAGAAAGAGGGAAGGGATTTGGTAAGCTCTCACTTAACAGGTGAAATATATGGGCATAGGGCACATCTCCCAGGAAAAGGGCTAAACTACAACATAGGATTTTACCTAAGAAACTCAAACAATGTAACTTCATCGTTTGTACCCATATATTAATCTGACATAAAAAATACATAAATAAAGTGAAATTTTCAGAAAAATAAAAAAACTAACAAAACACAATCTCAAGAAACTTGGATTGTTCATTTTAGTTTACTGATTATTTTAATGTTTCCTTTTAGAAAAATTTGTTTCTAGAGGAATTTGAATGATTTAAGTTGGGATTGCCTTTCTTTAGTTGGTTAGCAGGGCAACTTTCAACAGTTTTCAGTCTGTTTTCCTATCTCTGAAATGAGGGTAACAACAGGCAGAACTGTAAGTCTTAAATGCAAAAAGTGATGGAAAGCTTTGCTTCTCAAGTTTTCTTATGCTTAAAAATCATCTGATAGGTTGTAAAAAGGATGTGGTCCACAGGAGGAGGGCCTGAGTTCTTCATTTCTCACAAGCTCTCAGGGGAGGCAGAGGCTGTTGGCCCACCAACCCCAGCTCGAGCAGCAATGTATAAAGCATCCATCACTAATGCTCCTTCAGAAGTGTCCTCAAGTCTTCCTCCCTCTCCACCTTCCCATTAGAAAATTCTAGGAGTCATGGCTGGGTTTGTATTTGCTCCAAATCTCCAGTTTGATGGTCTCCCAATTGTGTTCTGCATTTCAAACAGTAGAATAGCTCCTGCACTTTGTTTAACTCTGCTTGACAATCAATGATTTGTGATTATGGTCTTTCCTGAGCATGTTTATAAACTGAGGAGCTTGGGATTGGAGTCTCTGCTGCCCAGACTCAGGGAGCAGACTTTCTGGGGAAGCATTATGAATGGTTATTTTATCTCTTTTCTCCCCCGACCCCCTGCCTTTTTTCCCCCTTCCTTGTCTTCACACGCTAATAGAATCAACATCCCAGTCTGCTATTTTAATGTTTCCTAAGAAGCTTTATCTCAGAATTTCCTATGGTTTTTCTGCTCATTAGTCTTGTAGGTGAATCAGAGACTTCCTGCTATAACACCATGAGGTTTCTCCATGGACCCTCTTGGCTCCTAGCGGAGTCTTTTGAATGACTTTATTATAACAAAGTTGACTTGGAGCCAGAGGAGGCAAAACTCCAGCTTTGGGCTTTCTTTAGCGTTTTATGGGGTTTTCTCAGAAATTTAATGCCAGTTTAATGGCGTTTTAAAGCTATTAATACTCAAACACTCTCACTGCTCTGACAAATATGTAACTAAACAATAACTCGAAATAGGTAAATCCGTGATTAAGTCGCACTAAAGACTAGTGCCAGTTGGCAATAGTTCATAATTTCCAAATGCACATTGCTTAGAATGATTGGTAACTTCAGCCTTGTAACTCTTTCAAGGAGAAAGGCTACACGCCTAAATCACTCCATTAAGCTGACAGTGAGGCTCATATTTTCTGAACTAAAGATATATTTTTATGGCCACACAGTGGACTCTGTTTATCACTCATCATAAACCATAGGAAACCATTTTCGTTTTAAATTAGGTACTCAGGCTTTTGTCCTGTAATCTGTTTCTTTAGTTCCCCTTTTCACCTCTGTTGGTCCATTTTCAACAACTCCCAATCGTCTACCATTTCCTGAAAACGGCTCATATTTTATATCTCAGCTTCTTTAAAGGTATTTCATCCTCGTCGAGGTCACCTTAATTTACACCTTAAATTACAGCACCAAAGCCAACTTCTGCGCTGCTGAGATGAAGTAATCCTGCTAACCAGTCCAATTTTAAAATGAGGAATCATCTTATCCTAAAATGCCAGGCAAAGAAACCCATGAATTTTGCATATCTCTTTCGTACTTTTACTTATTGAATTACATTTCTCTCCTTCCTTTGAGCCCCTTAGTCATTACCCTTCATTTTACTGCTTCGTCTGGTTCTAGAGGCTGTCCCTCCATAAAGATCACAGCTAAGTCATTGTTTTTTCCAACTATGCAATCGCGCCAAATTATTTCAAAGTGAAATGACAGTGGAATTTGGGGCTTAATGGTTTTTAAGCCATCTCAATTATAGTTGTTAAAATAGAAGATCTTGTCACATTAGATCTCTCTCTCTCTCCTTCTCCCCTTTCTACCCTCCCTCAACCTCCTTTCTGCTCGCCGAAGCCCATATTTTTGTGGTCTGATTTTATTCATTTGGATGAGAAATCTTCACTGGCCAGGAGTGACACAGTCCCATCAGTTGAGCCGGGGGGAGACACGTGATGGGTACAGAAGTCTCCTTGATGAAAATGACTACAGCTTTAATTCTAATGGAATTTTAAAACATGTGCTTGGCCATCTATGAATGGCCAAAAAATGAAAAAAATGAAAGAGCAAATAAACATAAAATATTGCATTATGGTTAAAATATCTTTTTTTCACAAAGTTTCTAGGACTGTTCAGAGAAGGCTTTGGCACGGTACCTCGTTACCAAAACGAATAGGGAAACCAGGCCAATTCCTGAGCATCACAGGAGATGAAATTGCATATTTTGCTTCTGAGTATTCTAGAAAGGTGAATTTGACTCTTGTCACCTTAATTTTCTTACTCAGCTCTGTCTGTCTTTCTCCTCATTGCTTTTATTAATTTACATATTTGCCTTATCTTTCTACACTTCAATCGTTTAATTTTGCAGCTTTTAGCCACATTTGCCTATTGAACATTTGAACTATGGCTGGTCCAAATTGAGAAGTAGATACTCTCAGTAGATGTCAAAGACTCAGCACAAAAACAAAGGGACAACCAAAACAAAATGCAAAATATTTCAATGGCATACTAACCACATGTTGAAATGATGAAGTGATACTATTTGGGATTATTTATGCATGCACTGAGTTATATTGGTTTACTTAAATATTTGGTCAACTAAAATATATTTTCAGAATTGATATAATCTGTTAATTTTTACATTACTATGTATATATACATTATTTTTAACACAGTTTATTTTATTTTATTTTACTTTATTTATTTTGAGACAGAGTCTCACTTTGTCACTCTTGGTAGAGAACTGTGGCATCATAGCTCACAGCAACCTCCAACTTTTGGGTTCAAGTGATTCTCTTGCCTTAGCCTCCTAAGTAGCTGGGACTATAGATGCCTGCCACAATGCCTGACTATTTTAAGGAATAGGGCCTCACTCTTGCTCAGGCTGGTCTCAAACCTGTGAGCTCAGATAATCCACCTGCCCCAGCCTCCCAGAGTGCTAGGATTACAGGAGTGAGCCCCAGCACCTGGCCTAAGATATTTTAAAATTACTTAGGTGGCTGTCATCTAGAGCTTGCATTGTGTTTCTAATACAGAGACTATTCTATACTGTAAGTGCCTCAAAAGCAGAAACTGAGCTTTGTTCCTTTCTATATAACCAGTGAGTAGCTCAGAAGGCACTTCAGGACTGAATGAGTCAATAGATACATTGATTAATTGATTTATTCTGATTAAAACTCCTTTCCCAAGTAGACCCATGTGCTTCATATTCTTTTATGTACAATGTCATTTTCGACATTCTCACTTAGAGCATCCTGACTTCTGGCCTCCGGCATTCCTGCCTGGGTTACAGGTGAGCCAAAAGATGGCTCTGTCTTCTCTAGAGATTGGCAGATGGGACGTGGGGCTCTCTGTTTCCCCAACTCCATTGCTTTCCACTCACTATAAGGAACCACATCCACCAATCCAGGGTATGGTGCAAATATCATCAATTTCTCTGTATTTCCTGATATAAAAGTGACTGGGAAATACTGTCTAGATTTTATATGCTGGAGTTAAACTTCTTTAATACTTTTTAAGAAACAATTCAAGAAATTAATCTATTCATACTGTACTCTTCATGAAATCCACACTGTAATTTGTCTTTACCTTTAAACCATTAGCATTGGTGACTATATATCTGAGGGTTAATCTCACTTCAGAGTTTCACAGGTTGAATATTATTTGAAAGTGACATAGAGTTTTCTTCCCAAGTTCTCTGAATGTGGTTGGTATAATGTTATTTGTCTGGAATGTATAATTCCTCTGGTTTGATTAAACATATCCTAGACAACAGAGATCTAATTTACTTGGCACTGGGAGACAATGATGTGTGTAGAGCTTTTGACATAATCCATATGCCGACCTCGTGGGGTATTATTACGCTATTTTGCAGCAGAGGAAACTAAGATTCAATTCACTTGCCCACATTCACACAGCTATTCTGTTCCAGATCTAGCCTTCGAATCACTACCTGTTTGTCCCCAAACTATTCCTCTATCTTCAAAATGTGTTTCTTAGGGGAAATAAGCAAGAAAAATAATCACTGCTATAATTAATTGAGATATAAATGTGAGGCTTTCCTGTATTTTCTCTTCCCAGTTTATTTCCTTATCTCAGAAGATTTGATAAGACAGAGAGAATGGTTGTTGAACCCAGAGTCTATTCCTAAACATGGAAGAGAAAAATGCTGTGTGTTTTAAAGGGATAGCAGACAGGAAGGAATGCAGAGATTGTAAGAATCAAAAGGAGACAGAACTGGCCCGTGATAAACAGGATCCTGGGCTTGCACGGGACTCTTTTGCCTCACAGTTGATAAGGAGATAATAGCATAATAGAAGACAGAGTGTTCTTTCGGCCTGGGGAAAGAATACAAGGTAGACACATTGGCCACAGAACTACCTCCAATGTTGGGATTTGACAAAAGACTTTCCTTATCCCTCCGGAGCTTTCATGCACCCTGGTCATCTTTTCTTAACTGATGAACAAAAATATTCTATATGCATATTTATGGTGTGCAGCATGTTTTAAAACATATATACATTGCAGAATGGCTAAATTAAGCTAATTAGCCATTAATAGCTAATTAAGCTAATAAGCTAATATGCATTACCTCACATAGTCATCATTTATTAGTGCTACAAACATGTGAAGTCTACTTCCATTGCAACTGTCCAGTATGTAAAGGGTTGTTATTAGTTGCAGTCACCATGTTGTGTAATAGATCTCTGACCTTTCTCCTCCTGTCTAATCTGAACTTTTATATCTTTTGACAAACATCTCGCCAATCTCGCCCACCCCCTCCCCGGCCCCTAGGAATTGCCTGTTTCTATGAGTTTTACCTTTTTAGAGATCATGTGTAAATGAAGTGAAATCAACCTAAGTGCCCATTAGCGGATCGATTGATAACGAAAACTGGTGCATCCACACACAACGGAATAGGATCATATCTGAAATGAGGAGAGAATTCTGTCAGCATGGATGAACACCAGGGACATTCTGCTCAGTGGAATAAGCCAACTACCTTTTCTACTGACTTCACACAGACCATCTGAGGGAAGGGAAGAGGGGCTCCATTGGGTGCTGGAGGATTCCAGCTGAGACTTCTCCTCCACCCAGTAAGTGGGCACCATATGTTTGGAAACTGGTCTCCTCATTGACATTCCAGCAGAATTCTGAGAGATAACTGCTGCATCTCCGAAAGAACAAGATTTCCTCTTTGGATGGCGCCTGTGGCTCAAAGGAGTAGGGCGCCGATCCCACATGCTGGAGGTGGCGGGTTCAAACTCAGTCCTGGCCAAAAACTGCAAAAAAAAAAAAGTCCTGTTTGGAAGCAAAGGGGGAAAGAAAGGGTAGGCTTTTCTGTCCTGAGCAAGTACATTCCTGTTCACGAAAAGTACATCTCTCTTCGTGTCCTCTGGCCCACTCCAAGTGCTTTGGGCTTTTTATCACCCTTGATTGGCATGAGTGACAGGAAACCTGATAATAGACCAGGGGTGATACTGCTGGTAGGGGTGACCTTTTTTGAAGTGTCAGGCCTGAATAAGCTGTATTTACATTTCTTTGGGCTCCAGCTTTTAAAGGATTTTTATCTTCCACACCAAGGGGATGAAAGTAAAAGTTATTTTCTTTCGGAAGTGTCCGACACTGCAGGTTAGCCCCACGGACCCCTCCACAACTCCTGCAAGCCAAGCACCTCTGCGTGAGGGTCAGTAGCCACCTGTATGTACCCCAGCTTCCATAAGCATTGCTGTACCCTCTGCTGTATGGAAATATTAAAATCCATTACAAATAAGTGAGATCGGCTCGGCGCCTGTGGCTCAACGGGCTAAGGTGCCAGCCACGTACACCTGAGCTGGTGGGTTCGAATCCAGCCCCCAGGTCCGCCAAACAACAATGACGGCTGCAACCAAAAAATGGCCGGGTGTTGTGGCGGGCGCCTGTAGTCCCAGCTACTTGGGAGGCAGAGGCAAAAGACTCGCTTGAGCCCAGGAGTTGGAGATTGCTGTGAGCTGTGATGTCACAGCACTCTACCCGGGGTG
>CAUYON010124125.1:0-10010 GCA_963573935.1 Arctocebus calabarensis | reverse complement strand
CTCACTTCCTATGCCACGTGGACCAGTCTTGTGAATCCAACTCACTTCCTAATCCACATGGACCAGTCTTGTGAATCCAACTCACTTCCTATGCCACGTAGACTACTCTTGTGAATCCAACTCACTTCCTATGCCACGTGGACCACTCTTGTGAATCCAACTCACTTCCTATGCCATGTGACCCTCTACTATGAATCCAACTTCCTATGCCATGTGGGGACTCCCAAAACCTTCATCAGCCTTGACCTTTCTTCTACAAGATCTTTATCACCAAAAATCTCTACAACATGTCTACTAAAGTAAGATCCTAATTTCCAACTGTCTCTAGAACAATTTTTAAACAGGGTCATGATCAGTATGGTTTAGTAAAATAAAATTAGTAGAATAGATGAGAGGGAATTGCATTAAATAGTATTACTGCAATTTTGTGAAATTTTGCTACACATATACATATTAGGTCATCACATGAAATTGTTTCTTACTATGGTCACTGTCAAAAAAACTTGGAGATCCACCCCTCCCGATGAAATTCACTTGACATCAGTTCAGTATATTCAAAATCAGTTGGTCATCTTCTCACCACAACCCCCATCTAATTTTTTTCAAATTTACCTGAAGAGTTATTGTGTTGTTAGCCATTTTCATAGCTGTGGAGTAACTTTAACACTGCCTCTCCTTATCCTCAGTCTGTCCCAAAATTAGTTTGAGCCAACCTTTGGTTTTATTTAGACAGTTTTAACCTATCCTCACATTTATCCTTATACACCAGGACACTGACACCACTCAGGTTCAGGCTCATCACCTGAGTTACTATAATAAACTCTTAATTCTGTCCATACAATTAGTCCATATCTACTCTGATTAATCTTGAAAGTTTCCTCCCCTTAAAAATTGTTATTGAGACTCAATTACCTTTTAAATAAATGACAAGCTTCTTCATATACATTTATATATGTGCAAACACTATATATATGTATATATGTAAAATCAATGATGCCATTCAGAAAAGTAGGACAATTATTCTCTGATAGTTCCTCAAAACTATTGTTACATAGGCAAAGTGACATTCATTGTTACTGACGATGGAAACTTTGGGGTGGAGGGTTAAATTGCAGAAGCTGGCAGGAGAATGTGCCCTCTTTGTCTTGTGCTTTCTGATTTCTTCTTCCCAAATAGAGTCATAGAGCTCTTGCTCTGTCCCTTTCCTGTAACCTGCAGCAGTAGGGCAGGTGTTTAGGATGGGGGGGGGGGCAGTGCAAGCTGGAGAGGAAACACATGCCAGCAAGGACGTCGGCGGCAGGCACTGCAGCCTCCATGATGATGCAGAGTTTCAGACAGTGTCACCATAAATCCCAGGTGAAGTCCACTATTCCATGTTACTTTATTCTACTGTTTTACAAATAGTTGCACATGACTTTATTTTCTGATATTTTTATATTCTTTTCACGTATTGCTTTGCCACTACTAGAAAGCATGTAGAAAGAAAATTCTTAGCACTCTGAAAATAAAGTCCTTTTAACCCACACCGAGTCCTGTTCTGCCTGGGAAGATCAGGTTTGAATATATATTTTCGTTTCTGTTATTCCGATGGTTACCTTTCAAGCTGAGTAGGTTAGATGAGACACCTGTGGAATTTATTTGAAGAAAGTTGGTTCCTCCGACACTAAATGGCTGGGCTAAGCAGAGTGGCCTGGAATGCTGAGTGCAAGTGCGAGCCACGTGAGGGCTGCTACCAGGAAAAACAAGGTGCTCGTGAATAAGCACTTCCAGGGATGATTCTTTTGGTATTTTCAGGATAAGATATACAATTACTTCCACAGACCTGCCAATGCACATTTTCTTTCTTTCTCACTTATTTTCTGAGATCATCCAAATGAATACCGGATATCTATTATAGTTTCCACATATGTTTAGTACCTGAGTTAGGGACCACATGAAATATCATCATGTATTGCCTAGGAGCACAGATTTGGGAGTAGAATTCCCAAGTTTAATGGCAGATGTGCTACTCACCAGCTATGTGGAATGGGGTGAGTCCCTCAACACTCTGTGCCTTAATTTTTCATCCCGTATAAAACAGACTAGTTAATGCATGGCAAATAAAAGCAGTGCCCGGCATGTGTTGACATAACTAGCATTGTCATTATCATCATGAGGGAAGACTGGCTGGGACCAGCACTTTGGGTCTTACCTTAAAAGGGTTCCAATGAAACTGCAGTTAAAGACATACATGCAAAGCAAAGCAGCGCGTGGCTGGCCCCGACTGGCCGCAAGAGACTCTATGGCTGTCCACAGCAGAAAGGGGAATGTTCTGTAGGTCCAGGTAGTTGGAGATGTGACTTCATCCAGGTCTTAGACAATGAGTACAATGTGGATGTTTTGCTAT
The DNA here is from genome assembly GCA_963573935.1 of Arctocebus calabarensis. NCBI lineage: Eukaryota > Metazoa > Chordata > Mammalia > Primates > Lorisidae > Arctocebus > Arctocebus calabarensis. The sequence goes on along the minus strand of CAUYON010124125.1, from coordinate 7,624 downwards.
CCTCATTATTCAAACCAATCCAGTATTCTTTTAATTTATTTTATTTATTTGTTTCATTTCGGATTGATATGACCATACAGACAATTGGGTTCATGTTTGTATTTGGGAGGGAAAGTCCCTGTTGTAGTTGAGCCCCTCATCCAGGAGTGTGCCATGGAGCCTTACATTGTGCGTGTTTGGCGATAGCACACCCATCCCCTGCCCTCCTCCCTTCTCCTCCCTTTCTTTTTCCCTTTCTCTCCCACTTGAATTTAATTGTGTTTTTCTCTTGTGTTGGTGTGTAGAAAAGTATCCCTCTTTATGTTTACGTTTGATGAGGAAGGAGAAGCCAAGTAGAAACGGGACTGGGGTCTCTTTGCCCACTTCCGTGGCAGTGGGTTCTGCTCCCCTCTATGGTAAGCGGATCTGGCTTTGTAACCTGTGTCTTACCCGGTAAAACTCTCCTTCTCCTCCTCAAACCAAGCAGGTGTAAAGAGGTTGGAGCAGAATCTTAGGAGCAGGAGCGTCCTTTGAGATCAGTGACTCCATGCCCTTTGCCTTACAGATGAGAATATACAGGCCAGTTAACCAAACCATCAACTAGTTTTTCTGGTGACCTGCTAAGTGCCTCTGTTCTGGGTGCTGGGGGTTCAACCCTGAATACTCCTCACCCCAAGGAGCTTGCATCCTGGGAGGGAAGGCAGCACATAAACAGGCAAATCAACAAACAAACTCAGCTGATGTACCGACAAGCCAAGGAGGATAACCTCAGGTACAGAGGACAGTGCGACAGCGAAGGGCTGTCCTAGGAAGGGAGCCTCCCTCAGAGGTCTGGGCGAAGACCAGCAGAGCCAAGAGCAGACTGAGGGAGGAGGGAGGAACGAGCCTTTCTGAGTAAAGGCACAGCAACTGAACAGCTTCTAAGAAGGGGTGAAAAGTAGGCCCTCTGCAATGGCAGAGCGAACCCACAGGGAGAGTGGGGGGAGGAGGAGGCAGAGGAGAAAGGCCGTCCAGCCCTCAGGAAGGAAGCTGCCTTTCTTCCCCCCATTGTGTAAAGTCATAGTCAATTCTTAAAAAGCGGCATGGCAAGACCTGCTTTGCACTTTCAAAGAGTGTGGCTCAAAGGAGTAGGGTGCCAGCCCCATAGGCCGGAGGTGGCGGGTTCAAACCCAACCCCGGCGAAAACTGCCAAAAAAAAAAAAATCCCTGTCTGAATGCGACAGGCCACAGTGGGCAAGAGCAGATGGAGGGCACTGGCAGGCCTGACAGCAGCCCCAGCCAAAGCCAGTGAAGCCTAGACCAGGATTATGGAAAGGAAGCACCATCAGTTGTGAGATTCTAAACTCCATTCTGGGAGCAGAGCTGTCAGCAGGCCCCATGAGTCAGGTGGCAGTGGGAGGGCAAACAAGGACTCAGAAAGGACTGTTGGGTTTGACCTAAACAACTCAGAGAATATTGAGGCCATTTACGGAGGTGGGAAAAGCTGATGGAGGGGAAATGGGAAGGGGGAAAGATAAGAAATTATTAGTTCTGTTTGGCCTAGACAAATTTGAAATATCTTTTAGCCATCTGGTAAAAATGTGGTGTGGCACATTACATAAATCTAGAACTCAGGGGAAAGTTTTGGCTAGAATAAAAATTTGGGAAAATAGTACACAGATAGTGTCTAAAACTCTCATCTTTCTTGAGAGTTTTCATTGTATTAAAAAGAGTTTTAAGCCTTTATAACCTACACAAAAATGTGAATATACAAGGATTTTACAAATTAAAGCAAAGACATGCCCCCCAAAATCTATAATACAGACAGGAGTCTCCGAGTGTTGAATAAAGTAACAAGCAATATGTATTTTTATTTGTTCATGTTGCTTTTAAAATTTAATGTATAGAAATATCCAATACGTTGCATTTTAGAGGCACTTCCAACTACAGTTAATTCTGGTTGCATAAAAAGTTCCCTGTAGAAGTCCTTCAATATATTGAAAAATAAACTTATTTAAAGATTTTAAAACTATAACATCAGCCCATCTACCACGTCAAAGGCCAGTGACCTGATGTTGACATTTTAATCCTTTACCACAGATAGTTTGCAAAACCCAGGCAGAGAGCAAATACTCCACAACCCTAATCAACAAAGAGTGAACTATGTCCAGTGAACAGTATACTCTGGGCAAATGAATTACAGAAGTCCACACAAAGATGACCTTCAAGGATCAGACTCGCTCTTGGGAAGAGGAGAAATGCTGAGTATGGACTTTGTGTGTCAACTGGGGAGATGTGTGGGCAGAGAATCCACAAATGACCCTCATTATTCTATAGTGTGGATGACTGTTTACAGCTCTGTAAAGCAGCAAAGATAAATATAATAAAACAATCATTTACTAATTTGGGGGAAAACTTAAACATAGTTTATTATTTTGTCTCACATACTCTTCTAAGCCCATTTTTAACAGAACAGTGGTAAGATATTTCTAAGGGACAATGTGGTAAAGTTAAAGTAGGGATTATTATGTCAATTTTCTACAACCACTGGGATAAATCACTTATCTCTTCCATTGCAAAAAAACTCTAAAAAATTGCATTAAGTGACACATTACACACAAATTTAAAACATGATTCCAGAGACATTGGACTTAGCTTAGAGAAGTTCTTTTGCTCTCTGGTCCACTGTCAAAGACCCGTGAAGTACAAGAACACGTAGCCCTAATACTACTTCCACACTCAGAGAAGCACCCCAAAACACAGACTGCCTCGTGTGACCCTCCTGGCGTGTGACCTTCCTGCGGCCATTTCCTAGTGTTTGCCATAGGACCCATTAACTTCTCTGTGCCTCACCTATAAATGGGGCAGCTGAATTCGTTTTAAGAATTCAGTGGTTTCATGTAAAGTGCCTAGAAAATACTAGGCACGTAGCAAGTACCTAACAAGCATTCGTTATCATACTATTACTGTTGTTGTTTAGGTAGTAAACACACAAATAAATGTGCATGTGAAAATTATGATGTCTTTAAAAAAAGCAATCAAATGAAAATGAAGACTCTGAGAAGTTCAGCAAACATGGTATGTGTTAGATAGACAGACAGGCAAGCAGATGATGGAGACACGTAGTAAACACATATATATCACATACATCCTACTTTTAATTACCAGTATGTGTGCAAGTAACTCTAGAAAAGCTCTGCAAGGCCAGCATACACATTCTTTGCAAGTACCTTGATATTTTCCCTGTTTCGAAAGTCTTGGAATGACCCAGTTAAAAGCAGCCAAAATTAATCTGGAATGCCTAAAGGATAAAAAACCAAAAACACTAGAAAACTTCATTGCATTTATTTTGTACCAAAGTGATAATTGTCTCACATAGCTGCAGGCACTCAGCAGAATGCTTGATGTCAAGGTTAAACAAGAGCTGGGGTCAGCTCTTAACTCTACCACTAACTTGGGAGTAAATTACTCCTCACTGCCTCAGTTGCACAGCTGCAAATGTAGAAGATAATTGTTATTCCACATTATTTGTAAGTTTTTCTGATATTTACCATTATTTAAATTTTTTTCAAAATGAATTTGGATTAATTGTTAAATAATCCTAGTTCATCATTCAAAAGCTGATGTCAAAGAAGGGATCATTTCCCTAAAGACTGTTACCTCCTAATCTTACTGTGACATAAAAAATGCTTTTAAAGGGTACAAAAAATATAGTTAGGCAGAAGAAATAAGTTCTAGTATTCAACAGAATAGTGGAGAAATTAAAGTTAAGAATAATTTATTATATATTTCAAAATAGCTGGAAGAGAAGAATGGTAATGCTCCTCATGTGAGAACAGATAAAGGTGTGAGGTGCTAGAGATCCCAATTACTCTGATGTGATCATTATACATTATATACAGGATCAAGATATCACATTTACCTCAAAACATATATAACTAAGACATAGCAATAAAAATGCAAAAAAAAAAAAAAACTCTTCCTCAGGACCCCCTTATTTTACCTGAGGATTCCCAAAATCTTTGGGATTGACACTGTCATCACTACCATCTGAATAATTACAAAAACTCCCAAACTGAAGCCAACTTGTCCCCACAAAATAAAACAAACACCAGGATCTATGTAGTGTGGTAACATTTCTGGATCTAATACATTCTCTTCCTTTCTTTATAAAATGTTAAATTTTATCATCAACCAGTTAGGGCTAGAGTGTGCTAAATGCTTTGGAGGGATGTAAAGGATAAAAGGTCCTTTTTGCCAGGCATGGTGGCCCACACTATAAATCCACACACTTTGGAAGATCAAGGAAGGATGATTATACATGGCCAGGAGTTTGAGACCAGCCTCAGCAACACCGCGAGGTCCCATCTCTCAAAAAGTGTAAAAACAAATTAGATGAGCTTGGTGACAGTCATCTGTATTCTTAGCTTCTCTGGAGGCTCAGGTGGGAGGATTGATTGAGTTCAGGAGTTTAAGGTTGTAATGAACTGTGATTACACCACTGCACTCTAGCCCATACAACAGAGACCCTCTCTCTCCTTTGTCACACACAAAAAAGAGGACCAGATGGGCAATGACTCACATCTCACTATATAGCTGTGTGGACAAACAACCAAGGGGCTGATGAGTCCTCACCCTATGTCTTGGCATGTCATGCCAACTCAAGGAAAGCAAGGAGATCCCAGACTGATGAAAATGAAAATGTCTTCACTTCAGCAGATTTTTAAAAAAACTTGATTCGACTTACAAAAAATTAAGGAACATTTCCAAGAACATGGTAAAAAATGTCTCAAAACTGCTTTTCCATATTTTTCAGGAGGAAAACGAACTTTATTTGTAGATGACATGATAATTATCTGTAGAAAATCTGAAAGAATCAGAAAAGAAAGAACAATTTTAGAAAGATTACAGAACATAAAAATCATTTGCTTTCCTATACATCAGCAATGAAAAAGTGAAAATTGAAATTAAAAACACAATACTGTTTACATTAGCACCTAAGAAATTAAATACTTAGATATAAATGTAACAAAAAATAAGATTTATATGAGGAAAACTACAAAAACCTGATTAAAGAGATACGTGAACTAAATAGATAGGCCATGTTCATGGATAGAAAGACTCAATATTGTCAAGATGTCAGTTCTTCCCAACTTGGTCTATAGAATCAATGCAATTGCAGTCAAAACCCAGCAAGTTATTTTGTAGATATTGACACTATCCAACTTTAATACTTATACTATCACCTATAGCAATCAAGATGATGTGATATTGGCAAAATAATAAGCAAGCAAATCATGGAACCAAATAGAAAAACCAGAAGCAAATGATGTTAAAACAACTGAAGATTCATAAGCAAAAAACATGGCTCTAGGCACAGACCTTGTACCTGTCACCAAAAATAACTCACAATGGATTATAAACCTAAATGCAAGCTAACACCTCTTAGAAAATAACATAGGAGAACATCTAAATGTCTTTGGCCTTAGCAGTAACTTCTTAGATAAGACACAAAAGACACACTACATGAAAGCAAGTCTCCTTGGACTTTACGAAAATTAAGATTTTTCTGTTCTGCAAAAGAGACTGTCAAGAGTCTAAACAAAAAAAAATGGGAGAAAAAAGCTGGGAGAAAATATTTGTAAAAGGCATGTGATGAGAATCTGTTATCCAAAGTATACAACAAACTCTTAAAAATCAAAAATTAGAAAGCAAGAAACCCTCCCTGTTCTAGTCTTCCTTTAAAATACTTAAAATAACCTATGGAAGAGAATAAGGATTTGCCAACTCCTGCCCACATATCCAAGAAATACATATATTAAATATAGATGTCAAATAACATATTTTCAGAGCAACATCTGCTGTCTTCCCTGGGGGGGGGGGTACATACTTAGTTTTCATAGCAGGAGAAAGGACGATAAAACGCAGGAGATAACAATAGCAATTCCAATGTTTCCCCTTCACTCCCTCTAAGTTATCTTTATAGTGCCATGTCTTAAATTTAAATCTTTTATCCAGTGAGAATCAATTTTTGTTAATGGTAAAACCACTTTGAGATATCACCTAACTCCAGTAAGGGTAGCCCACATAACAAAATCCCAAAACTACAGTTGTTGGCGTGGATGTGGTGAAAAGGGAACACTTTTGCACTGCTGGTGGGAATGCAAGCTAGTACCTTCCTTTTGGAAAGAAGTTTGGGGAATATGTAGGGAACTAAAAGTAGACCTGCCATTCGATCAGGCAATTCTTCTACTAGGTATATATCCAAAGACCAAAAATCACTTTACAACAAAGATATTTGCACTAGAATGTTTATTGCAGCCCTATTCATTCATTATTGTCAAGTCATGGAAGCAGCCCAAGTGTCCATTGACCCTCAAATAGATTAACAAATTGTGGTACCTGTAGACTATAGAATTTTATGTAGCCATAAAAACATATGGAGACTTTACTTCTTTTATGTTTACATGGATGGAGCTGTATTCTTCTTAGTAAAGTATCTTAAGAATGGAAGAAAAAGTATCCAATGTACTCAATACTATTATGAAACCAATGTATAATCACCCACACTTTCATATGAAAGATAAAACACAACTATAGTCCAGGATGAAGGAGGGAAGTGGAGGGGGAGGGAAGGGCAGTGGATAGGTGGTGGGAGGGTAATTGGTGGGACCTCACCTATGATGTCTATTGCAAGGGTACATGTCAAATCTATTAAGAGTAGAGTTTAAATGTCATAACACAACAATTAAGTAAGTGAGGTGAAGGCTATGTTAACCAGTTTGATGTAAGCATCCCAAATGTATATAAAGTCATCACATCGTACCACATAAATGCATTAATAAAAAATTTTTTAAAAAATTAAAGGTGTCAAAATAAAAAAATAATAAATAAAGTAAAATTAAAAAATAGCAATGCCAGTTTGGTTATGCATTATGCAAATCTGTCTTTTAAAAATCTATTTTTATTTTTTTATTTTTTTTGTAGTTTTTGGCCGGGGCCAAGTTTGAACCCACCACCTCCAGGATATGGGGCCAGTGCCCTACTCCTTGAGCCATAGGCACCACTCTTGTCTTTTAAAAATCTTAGAGGAAAACTGAAAGCAAGTTACATTAACACTGGGAAAGGGGAAATCTGAGTGGGCATTAGGAAGTCCTCACTGAATTAATGTTCTTACAGACTTAACACCAACTGAATGAGTTTTGATCAGCTTCATCCTTAACCAATTATCTTTGATATGTTTTCACTGAAATATATTCCTTTTGGAAGCATGTTTGTAGAACACTTAGAGATCTAAAAATAGATCTGCCATTCGATCCTATAATTCCTTTACTAGGTATATATCCAGAAGACCAAAAATCACACCACAATAAAGATATCTGTACCAGAATGTTTATTTCGGCCCAATTCATAATTGCTAAGTCATGGAAGAAGCCCAAGTGCCCATCGACCCACGAATGGATTAATAAATTGTGGTACATGTATACCATGGAATACTATGCAGCCTTAAAGAAAGATGGAGACTTTTACCTCTTTCATGTTTACATGGATGGAGCTGGAACATATTCTTCTTAGCAAAGTATCTCAAGAATGGAAGAAAAAGTATCCAATGTACTCAGCCCTACTATGAAGCTAATCTATAGCTTTCATATGAAGGCTAAAACCC